>VXBC01002434.1:1438762-1505823 GCA_013399945.1 Ploceus nigricollis | reverse complement strand
TCCGGGGGGTGGTTGGAGGAGGAAGTGTGTGCTTAAATTTTGAAAGACTAGATTAGATTTTTAAGTTACTCTGTTTGTCTGAGTTGGACTGTGTAAGTGTTTTAAATATATTGCATGTTGATAATGTGTGGTCAATGAGTCTTCTTCTAAGTTCATTTTTCTTATCTGGGCATCTGAATAAACCAGAGTTTAGAGCATCAAAATTAGAAATTGTCCTCACAAGCATTTTGGTGGAGAGGGGCACCTCATGGGCATGGATCAGCATGTGTCTGTTTGCAGATGAAGGTCGTGAGTCTCCATAGACAGAGCAGTGCAGAGGTTCTGTGTCTTTACCATGATGTGTATGTTCTTATTTCACTTAAGCACAAGAACTTTGGTCAGGTTACGAAAATGAATATGCAAGACAGGCATTGAAGAGTGATAACACTTATGGATGTGATTTATCCATGGTGCTTGCAGGAAATGAAGCTGCACCTAAAGTACATGTTGTTCTTGTGTCTTAATCTGTTTAGTGCTTATGGTTTTCCAAAGCTGGAGTTGTCTTCTTTTGTTGTTTGGTTTCCACACATTGTGTATTTCCATTCTTAAATCTTAGGGAGCAAACACTTGAAAAATCAGTATCTTGGTGTTACTGCAGTGAATCTTTACTTAAAATGCTTCATTTTTGATGGTTCCTAGTGCTGTGTTCTTAGAAAAAAGCAAAGCTTGTTTGTGTTCTAGTCCAAGGTGGCCCGTTAGCCCAAGGGCAAGATGAATCAACTGGAATTTTTAGTGAGGAAGAGGGATGCAGGAGTAGTGACTGGAGAAATTGGTGGCTAAGTAGAGCTAAACAGAGCTGTTCTTAGCGCTGATTTCCAGGTTAGTCTTGGCCGTGGCTCTGGAATAAAATGTAAGCTTTTATTTTTTTCTGCTTGCTTTTGTTTCTCAGAATGAAAGGCCATGTGAAATTGATTTCTCTTTGTATGTCCCTCCTCACCAGTTCTTCAGAAATTACAGGGCATCGGGGAGCGTGGTAAATGAGCTACATGATTAAATTTTTAAATCTTAGAACAGCTTTGTCCGGGATGAAAATCCCAAAATTTCAAATTATTTCTTTGTTATAGGTTTTCTTTAAAATATTGCTTGATTTACATTTGTAAGATTAATAATAAATATACTTTTGGGTTGACATTTCATAAAACAAAATTATAATCTTAAGGAATGCATTGCCCACAACAGTGTACTTACCATGGCAGTGTTACTTTTATTAAACCATTTATCATTTTAATGTTGTGTAGTCTGACTCTTAAGGATTTTTATCTTTTTCTTCAAAGAAAATGAAACAAAACAAATTGAACATTCATTTTTCTTCCCTACAGCATTATCTGCATACCAGAGGTACTACAGTTTACAATCTGACTACTGGAAGGTCTGTATATGCTCTTTTTTTTTTTAATTTTAAAATGTGTTGCTGTAAATGTTCAAATTTTTAAAGTAGATTCTGTTCAATATAAGTTCAGAGTATCTACCTGCAATTACTTTCTGACATATTAATTGAGTCTTAATGTAAATGTTCACCTATATGTGCAATTCATTATAAATTCCAGTGAAAGTAAGTCTTCAAGTCCTGTATTGAAAAGGCAGCTCAATTAAGCTGACAGGTTTTAAATAATTTTTGTTACCATCATTATCCATTACTTCAGGAGTTTTTTTATGTAGCATAGATATTTGGATGTGTGTATGGAGAGCAGCAGAACCACTTGAAAGCTGCTGCACAGGCGTTGGACTGGGAATAGGAAAAATGTTCTCAGGTTGCTTTTTGTTTCCACAGGCACCAAATTGTTTAAAGTCCTTTTCAGTATTTTAAATAACATTCTTATATCAGATAGGAGCAGATCCTGCTAGTGTAGCTGTCTTGTCTGTAAGTAGAGGTATTGTGTCTGTAAGTAGAGGTATCATGACTTCAGATGAATAAAATTGAAAAAATTCTTACAATGGCATTGTCAGAAGTTGTCAGCATTGGTATATTGTCACATGAAATAATTTGAAGCTCCTGGTTGAGGGAGAGGTGCAGGAAAGCAGGTAACACATTAGATACTTGTGTGGTCTTAAGCAGCTGTTTTCCTTAGAAGTATGGATAAATGCATCTTTCATATAGGGAGGGCTCATGAAGAGCTCTTGGTACCACATAGAGATGGCATCAGAGAAACAACATTTTGTGCCTTCTTTGCATTTATAGGGACTGTCACAATGCTCTGAAAAATGCTGTGGCAGCTTCTCCCATTTGGGCACAGGATGGGGAGTAAGGCAGGGTAAATTAAGGGTGGAAGAGTGAACTAGAATAAGTGTTTACAGCAGATAAAGGAGTTGGAGGATGCTAGGGAAATTTTTGGTACTGTCTTGTAAAACCCCTGCTCCAGCAGGAATTGTGCAAGTGCCATATTTCACTGAGCCATTTTGGAATTGAAGGAGTTTTTCCAGAAGTAATCCCTGGAGTTTTAAAATTGCAACAATAAAAACATTAATCTATTCTTCTTACGTGCTCTTGGAGAGCTGCTTTAAAGATTGCCGTAAATAAGTGTTGAAATCAATCAATTAATTAAAAATCAATTGTAATAGTTTCTGTTGTTTGTACTCTTTCACGTTAAGCATGTCAAAATAGTTTATGACTAGAATTATTTTTTCTGGTTTTTGTTCCAATGGCTCATTATTAAAATAACTTCATAATCACCTACCACTTATTTCCCCTGCATTTTCAGAGTTCAGGGTGGAATGGAAATGATTATACATATTTTTATAGGTATAGGTTGTTTTCATTGTGGCTCAGAATATTATCTGCAGTTAAAATAAATGTAAGCTCTGACTGTTTTGCAGTTTCATCTCAAGAGCACTGATGGCAAGAAAAATTCTATTTGTATACGATGTGTGATATTTTAACACACCTGTTTCTTGTATATATCTCCAGAATTTTACCATGCAGAGATTATTTTCAACAGTTCCAGTTGCAAACATGAGAGCATTGTTTGCAGTTGACAAAAGAGCATTTTGAGTTCTAGAAATTAAAAATCCAACCAAACAAGAAGAAGAAGAAACCAAAAACCAGTAATTTTTCTCCAGGTTGGCCTCCTTTGGGAAGGATCTCATTGTGAGCTTCCTTAAAAATGTGTAGCCCAAAGTGGTTCTTTTCCTATAATCTCGGGAGATTTTGTTAATTTTGATATTCATGAAAAAGAGCCTGAAAAAGTCCAAAACCATTTTTCAGCTAATAACTTTTTTACTGAGAGTGGTAAAAATCACAGGTGGATCATATTTCATCTTATTAATGGATGATGAAGCTATTCTGGAGTTGGCAGTAGGAAGCTGCCTGGATTGGGTCTAGAGAAAGACTTTCCTCTCCTCCCTCCAGCTGAGAGGATTTATTGTTTCTTGTCATCTTTAATGCCCTGTATCTGTAAGAAACCGTTTAGTCAGGAATAGCAAGTTTATGGTGTATTTTTGGTCACACATTTTGTTCTACTTTGTGATTTTTTTTTTCCAAAGAGATACAGACAGCAAAAAACTAAGTCATACTTCCTTATTTTACTGTTGTGGAGTTTTTTAAGAGTTATTTTTTCTTTTTTTTCTTTTTTTTTTCTTTCTTTTTTTTTTTTTTTAGTTTTTACAGGGCTGGATGTCATCAGTGAAGTTGTTGGAATTTGTGATAGTAAAGGAAGGAAGAGAGAGAAGGGTGTGAAGAAAGGGTGGTATTTGTGAGCTGTGAGGGGAGCTAAGTTGAGAGATCTGGGAAACTGGAGAGTGCTGAATCACATGAAGGTTATTATATAAGGCAGGGCTGAAGTCAGACAGGAGCAGCCTTATAAACTTGGGTATTTTATCTGAAATTACAAACTGTCGTGCAGTGCAAATTTACGTGGTTGAAATAAATGTCCTCTGTGTGCCTCTGTTTTTTAAAGGGAGACCTTACAGAAGAATTGTGAGAGTTTTCAGATTGCTTTGAGTGTAGTTCAGCCTCCTTATATAAAGTATTTTTGCTCTCTGCTACTTTGGATTTTTGGAGTTGCATGGGGTTGGAAATTGAGCGTTATTTTCGTGCATTGTTCATTTCATGATACACAGTCTATATTTCCTTTCATGAAAAAAGCATTTTATATTTTTTTGTTTCCCCATAGATTTTCTATGGTCTGAATTTTCATAGATTTTTCTGATGGTCTGGCCTGAAACAACCAGGTGGTTTTCTGGCAGAATTTGATGCATGGGTTGTTTTGTTGCTATTACAGTAAGCGTTGTGTTGATTGTATGGAACAAAAAGGGAAGGAAAAAAACACTTTAGAAAATATATTCTGGATATATACTCTAGTGACAGGTGTGAAGGTGAAAGGTTAGGAAGATGCTGTATTTTGCCATTTACCAGATCAATACTCCCTCTGTGCTGATGAGATATTATTTCCTTTCAAAAAACTGCCTGTATGGGTAGTTTTGAAGGTGTTGGGTTGCATTATGCCACATATTCCTAAGAAGACCATTTTTTGCTGTAATCTTTGGGTACTCACGGATCAGTGTAAAATGTCCTGCAAAATAATTGAGTTTCTGCAATTTTTGACTACAAAGGCACTGTGCTACCTCAACTCAGCATTTAAAAAAAATTGACTTGAAATTATTTGACTTGAAATATCTCAACTTGGATAAAAGCCGATCTGACTTTCATTCTTACATTCAAGTAGTTCTCTCAATGTTTCTTATGTGCCTATGCTAAAATAAATCTTCCTTCTGTGCAATGTACTTCATTCTGATTTCCTTTTAAAACTCCCCTGTGTCAACGTGTTGGGGGAGGTGAGGAGGACTGTGGGGGATGAACAGATACAAAGGGCAGTTCAGGAGAGGGAGACAACAGCTAGAACTGCAATTTGTAGATGTTGATGCTCCTGGGAAAATAAAGATATCAAGTGTAAATGTCTGCCATGATTATCAGTTTTGACATATTCTGAGGAGGCAGGATTAGAAGCTCAGCAAGGAGTAAGATATTCCTGATTTTATCCAAACATGATGGCAGATATCTGGCACCTGTAGGAAGTTATTTTAATCATCTTGTGGTTGTATTATAATGGACGTGATCATACTGAACTCTTTTATGTAATACCTGAGTTTGGGTAGGGCTGTCCTAGAGAAATTCCATTGCATGAGTGAATTGAGTGTAAGTGTATAAAACATCTGGATCTATTGCACTGACATAGTTGTCCAGGGCAGGAGAGACCCAAAACCCGTATTCCACAGATTTGGGGCTCCAAGAGGCATCAGTGCTCACTAGAGTGATTCCTGGGCAAGTTCCTGAGAGAAGAGCCTGGTTATCCAGTATTTAGATTAGATCTCTGCTTAGGCATGGCACTGCTGCTGCAGCCCTTGTCTGGTTTGATAATCTTGATTAAAGATTTGTGACCTTTGCAGGTAGATGAGTGTTCACAAATTGTCAGTTAGGAATTGTGTGCCTGCAGTTGTAGCAGCACAGTTCGAATAAATAAAACCTTTTGGTACAGCTATGTTAGGGAGCAGAAAATACCTTTATGCTGATTATCTGAAGTGTTTGAGCATCTGTTAGGGACATCTCTGTGCTTGGGGAATGAACCTGAAGATTTCTAGACACTTAAATCCAGGGGATTGTGGACAAGTTATGAGGAACATGACAACAGCACTGCTGAAATCCATTATTCTGCGTTAATTCATCGAAGAGTAGCATCCTGCTGGTGTAAGGTTTTTTTTAATAAAAAATTGTCTTTTATCAGAGTAACAGAGGGTACGCAGGTACTTGAACATTTCTATTCACATGTGAATAAATTGAAGGATTGACAAGGCACAGCATTTAGAAATGCATCTTAAAATGTTGGACATTACCGTGAAAATTACTTACTTCTTTTTCAAGGTGGGCTTTACTTTGGAATAGGATGCTAGACCTTGGATTGAGGATGCCTGAGAAAGAAAAGAGACCTCCATTTATTCAGCTACACTCAACTGTAGTATCTCTTTATCAAGCAGTGCTTGGAGTGGATCAGTCAGGAAGTCTGAATGTTCCTTGAAATGTTTAAGGAACACTTAATTAGTGAGTTATATCCTCCAACATGAATTCAGATATAGAATTCTTGTTAGCTGTTGACTTCTGTTGGAAAGTTGCCTAGAAAGAAAGTAAATCTGTCAGGAACTCGTTATCATTTTATGAAAATGGCCTTAATCACCCTTCTCTTTAATAAAGATTTCATTTATGTGGACAAGGTAAAAACATCAAAGAGGTTTGGTAAACCCCAGGAAGGTTTTTCAAAGACCTAATTCTGTGTTACAGTGGATTTTAAAAACATCTGGGGGCAAATGTGGTGCAAACTGAACTTACAGTTACAAAGCTGTACTACAGAACAATGAATGATTGTGTTAAGAAAAAATGGAGAAATTGAAGATCGGGAAGTAAATCCCATAATTTTGCAACAAGGTGAGGTGTTAGTTTAGTTCTGGAAAGCACCTGTTTGGTACTCCCCTACCTATGTTTACTGCACAGTAGAATAAATTACTGTCTAAATTTTTACCTTTTTTCATATTTATTTCTTAAATTATTCTTGAAAATAAAATTATGGCTGTATATATACAAATAGGAGAATTTCCCCTCACTTTTCTTAGGTAATCTTTATAAAAGAGAGAAGAATGCAAAACCGTACAGAGGAAAAAACTTCCAAAAACCAAACCAGAAAAACAAACAAAAAACCAACCCAAAATCCCCCGACCTGAAATTCTCTTCAGAAAGCCAAATGCCAAAGGAAAATTCAGTTGTGTATGTGGGTGCTAATCATGGAAGAGGGATGTGATCCCAGTGTGTGCTGTTGTTGGTTTGTTGCAGAAAGCAATTTTATAACACTCCTTTTTATGCTGATCCGAAGTGTATTTAAGTGTCAGGTAATATTTTAAAATGCTGTTCTATAATTAGAGCTATGTAGAAATTTCTCAAGCTTACGGCTAAAACCCTTGTAATTAGTAGAAAGGCTTTTTGTTCCAAAGAGCTAAAGTAACTAAAGACCACGATGTTATTTTTTAAGTGTGACCTGTTGCTTCTTTTAATTGTTTCATGCAGCTTTTTTTCATCCCTCTACTTTTTTTCTGTTTTTGGTATGTTTCCTTAATGCTATAAAATAGGAAAATAATTTTGAAAACTTTATTCTTTAATTTTGCCTGTTTTGCTGTCTCTTTTTCTCCAGACTGTAAGTCTGTTTCTCCCTTTATAAACAGTTGGGCAAAAAGCAATTACTAGACATACTGATAACAGCAAATAAGAGAACATTTTGCACCTTGGAGATCCTTTGGAAGACAGCAATTTTCCACTTCATTGACTCACAACTGTTTTATTTTCTGCAGTAAACTCAAAAAACCGAGTAGTTTTTTAAACAGAATTCATCACAAATTTCATTATTTTTTAATTAGATATAAATGCTTGGATTAATTGAAACACTGCAGTTGTATAGGATCAGTAGAAATTGCTGGAACAGACACCCTCCTGGAACAAAAGTTGGAGAAGTAGCATGATTTGTTAATGCTGCTTTTCATTCAAGCCCTTAGGTTTTTGAAACTTTTATAAATTAAAAAGAATGGTGATTCTGTATAAAGAGATAAATTTCCCCTTAAGGGTCCTCAGAGGACAACATTTTACAATTACACAAAAAGGCTTTAATATAAATTATTGCCCTGTAGCAACACAGGGTACCTACAGAAAAAGGAAAAAGAAACAATCTGTTTGATCAGAGGATGCTTAATCAGAGAAGTGTTGAGAAAAACTGATCAGGAAAGCCAGTTTCAAAAATTCTCACTGAAGCTGAAGTTTGCTGAGATGAAGACGTTGCAAAAGGAACTGGGACACTTGCTGTAGTCACAGCAGTGACCTACAGATGGGTACATTTAAAACCTGCAATTCAGAATGTATTTGCAAATCAAAATGACAGGGTAGGAATAGAATAAATAGAAAGAGGAAATGAAAATTCAGAAAGTGAAAAATAAAATCAGGAATTAAATAAATATTCAGTGTCTCTGTGAAGCATGGAGATATTAATAATACCTTCTATATGCTCTTTAATTCTTCCTGACAATATAATGGTTGTCAGTGAAGCACATGGGATTCTGTACCACCCCTCACTTTTGACTAAGACAAGTTTTTGGATTTCAGTCCTTTCACTTGAAGGATCTTGATGAAGACATTCTGGTTATGTTCTGAGAAGGTATAAAATACAATTGAAAAATAATACTTTCAAGACTTCTACTGTAGACTGAGAGAGACAAGCATGATGATATTATGTGTTATGGAACAGAAACTGAAAAACAGAGATAATTTTGTCCTAATTTTTAGATACCGATGAGAGTGGGTCAACATAATGGAGATAAAAAGCATTTTTATGGGATTTAATGGGGATAAGCATTTTCCAGGAGACTGTTGTGGAGAGCAGTCTGGGAATAGTCTGAGACTGATACTGTGTGATAGTACAGGATGGGAAGTGATGGTGTCCATAAAAAGAAAAGAGAGGGGGGAAAGTTGAGGAGAGAAAAATCTGTAAGGCCAAGTGAGATTGAACAAATAATGTGAGGAAGAATAAAATGTGTCTAGAAGGAAGAACGGTAGGATTTGGGGGAAGGAAAATTCTGGCCTTGCTGAGAATTGGAATGAAAAGAAAATGAGAAAAGAAAACCCAAACTTTAGGGCTAACAGCATATGGGGAGAAGGGAGGAAGGTATATATAGAATAATACTAGAATGGATTGTGAGAGATCTGAACTGAGACTTTTGCCAGCTTTCTCCCTAAGGGTGACCTCTGTGTCATAAATTCACCAGGCACACTGGGAGAGATTACAAATTAAAAAATCCAAGGAAGACATTTAAGTATTCAGGTGAGGAGCCCGGTATCATTTTCCATCAAAGGGTCTGGATGGCCTCTTGTTTTGAGGAAGGAATAAGAAAGTAGAGTGTGAAGCACTGGGGATCGCTCAGGGAAATAGATAAACAGATAATAAAAAGCAGGGATGTTTAGAGTGGAGCAAAAGACAGTTGCAAGGCTTCAGCTGGTGAAACTGAGCTTCAGCTGGTAAAACTGAGCTTTGTGCCCTGACCTTGCTGGAGAGCCCCTGGCAAGGGGAGGAGTGACTTAGGCTGACCAAGACTCCACTCTCAGTAATTAAACAACAAAGATTTTTTAATGTATGTAGCTGTTACTGCAGATAACTTAACAATTTACTGCCACAGAATAAAGGGGTTTACAGTAATAAAGATGTAGCAAGTGCACAAAGTCTTTTACTGAAATGCTGATGGAAAATAGAAGAGAGCATATTTTCCATAATCATTAGGTTTTGGGGGTGCAGTGGAAGAGAGCAGTTCTGGTAAAAACTTCACTTTGATCCTGAGATATACTGGCAAAACAAGAAGAGTGAGAAAAATAAAATGTAGCAGATACAGCATCATCATAGTAACAGATTTTAAAAGATTAATAATACATTTAGATCATGAGCTTGTCCCTTTAGTATGTCATGGTGGATGGAAATTGCATTTTAGAAGATATTGGAAAGGATTGAGAAGTTGTTTAAAGAACAAGACCCAAGAGAAATTTGGAGTATGAGGACAGCTAAATGAAGGACTAAATTGTGAATTGTGCACCTTACAATCTCTTTTCTGTATTGAAATGCTTGGTAGCTTTGGTAACACTGTAAATGGGGTTATGTCAGCAATCCCATAGCTGTGATCAGTTAGTGTGATTAATCTGTGACCTGTAAAACTCGGGATTTTTAAATCTAAACTGTGTTTATCAAGACTGGGATTCTGTCTCTTAATGGTAAAAGATATATGCCTTCAAAATACTTCAGAGAAATTTATTAATAAATAAAGGGAAATGAATGCTGGAATGCTGGAAAGGTAATGAGATTGTGTTGCCAATAACACTTGGTTGTCTGTAAATGCACAAAAAATAGAGCAAATTAATAATTGTATTTGGGTTTAAGAAAAAGACGTTTTAGTGTTGCATGCTAAAAATAAATGTAATTTTTTGAAAGTCAGTAAAGCAGGCAAGTTGAAAGAACTATCTTTTTTCTTTCTTTTTTTATAAAACATGCTGTTAAATTAATGTCAGCAACAAAGATTAAGAAGGAAATGTGTTGTTATTTCATGCTGTTTAATTAGAGGAAAGCATAACTGATTTCTTGTTTAGAAGAGAACATATGTTCATCCAGGTATTTCTTAAGGAGTAATGAATCTTAAGAGTCACAGATTAAGGTTTTGTGTATTGTGGGGGGGGGTGTGGATATGCATGTGTCTGACATTCTGTCCCTCTGGCAGCTAAAACACAGAGAATTCTTAGGTAGTCCCATCAAAATATGACAATTGTTAATACAGACAAGTAATGCAGTATATCCAGTTTTGTGTACAGGAAAACTGTACAAGGATCTAATAAAGAACTCTTACTAGATGAGTTATGTAATGAAATTATGACAAGAGGGTGTCTTCCCTCTCCTTGAAAGGTACCAAGACGAGGTGTAAAATCTTAAAAAGGATATGACTGGCGAATTTAATAAATTTTGACATGTTTTCTTTGACCTCATGATAGATTTGATTAATTAGCTTTTTTAAATGTCTCTTTCTATTAACTGTCATCACACAAAACAAAGGAATTCCCCTCTGCACGTAAATCCCATGCACCTGTTTGGGTCCCAACAAGCTTTAGATGTTTTTAGGGAGCACTCGTATTACTCTGTGTTTAGAAATATTTTGCATTTGCCCTAAATTAGAAAAAAGACATTATTTCAATGTGTGCAGTTCTGATTTTTTTTTTTAGTGTGCATTCATTCATTAAGCTACTCATCCCTTTTAATCCATGGATTTATAAGAACTCAGAAGTTTGAAAAATCTAATATACTGAAAATGTTAAAGAGGAAATAATTCGTTTTGGGGAAAAATTTGCTGGGGTCAGGAGGAGGAGGAGGAGGCCAGACAGAATCTCGGAGGAAACACTCTCCCCTCACCCTGGAAATGGCATTTGTTTCCAGACAGTGTTCATTACATTTTCTAATGGGGACTTCATCCTGGAAAGTCAGCAGGAATGCTCCTCTTGTCCCTCTGTATGTGTGAGCTCTGTCTAGAAGCCGAAACACTCTAGGTGGAAATAAAACAAGTATCATCAGGATTGATGGAAAAGTCTCTTCAGAAAAGCTTTTTATTCACGTTGAATTCTCCTGCCGAAGTTTCCTTTGTACAGAATAAAAACTGTCATCATTCATGTGCTAGCATTTAGATTAATAGCATGCTTCCCTTCTTCAGCCCCTTGGATGAGGATTCAGGATGCTGAAATATTAGATGTGCTGAAGTGTGGCAGTGGAGAAACTCATCAATTCGGAATGCTCGGAGAGAGGCGTTCTTAGTTGAGTAGAACATTCTGACTCCAACAGGGGATGCATCTCCAGCAGGCAGGAATAATACTTGAATGTTGATAACGTTGAATGACCAAATGTCTCTTTTTCTAAGTAGAAACAATTATTTTGGAAATGCTTGTGATGCTTTTTTCAAAAGCCTGTTGTTTGCAGAAGCAACAGTAATGGCAAGTGACTTGGTACTCTGTATGATTGCTCGTTCCTTGCATGGAAAAGGTTAAAACAAAACCCATCACCCTGGTTTTCAAATTTCTATTTTGTTGATTCCTGTTTGATCTATAATGTGATACAGTGTCTCATTAGTGAGTGGCTTTTCTTCAGAAAGGGTTTTTTTACATTTTAAGGTCCATCCTTTAAAGAAAGGAAATGTTTGCTGAGTTTTAGAAACAAAGAATTGCTTTATTTTGCAAATTTTGTGATTTTGAACTTGCTCTCTATGGAGCTGGCGTCTCAGTTGTTTTTTTAAATACTCTTTCAAGCATATACCTAATTGAAGTGTTGAGCTTGCATCCTTTCCTGCTTTTCTGAAGGATGCAGATTCAGCCTCTTCCGTGTGGTGGGTGTGGGTGGGAGAGGAGTGGTGGAAGTGTGAGTGGATCTAGTGCAAATAGATGGAGAAGGCAGCAGGTGGGAGGATTGGGAGACAAAGAGCTTGGGGTCTCCTTAAAGACTCTGTGAATAGCCTGTGTGAGGCAAATAAGTTCATGCTTTGAAGAAAAGGCAGACAATTCAAAATGGTTTTAGATTAGTGTTTGAGCATGATTGTGCTGTGAAATAAATGTAGCTGTTTTTCCTTTTTTCCTCATTCAGTCTTTTTTTTTGGATTAAGTTTTACTTAGTACTTTTCTTACTGAAGCATTGATTTAGAACTCTTCAGAATTCTCAGGGTCATCCAAAAAATAGCAATAAAGCTGTATTAGCAGACATCATAACTACACTGATGCTGTTTAACATGTTTTCTAGAAATACTTCAGGTCTTGTTTTTCTCTCCTCCCAAAGAATATTGGGTTCCATTTCGTTTATTTACCTATTAGACTCTTGATTATTGGAGTCAGGCACAGATCTGTTTCCAGGTATCTTAATGATGTAATCAGAATTTTATGAACTTCTTCTGAAAACTAGCTGAAAAATTCGATTCCAATCCTGGTAAACACTGTGGAAAAGGAAATGGGTTTCAGTCATATCTGCAGTTTAGAAAGGAAAGAAGATGATAAGCTGATTATAATTCTGAAATATTTTTGTTAAAGCTAAGGGATGGAAACCCACAGGGGTGGCAGAGAAGGGGGAATGTCTTTACACAAGACCTGCTGGTATTTTCTGTGTTTTCTGTTCTGTTGTCAGCTGCTGCAGGAAATTCATGCCTGCTGCATCTTTCAGAAGGTTTTGTTTCACTGGTGGTATGGAAAGTTGCATTAGTTTTGCAGAATGCTGCAGATTCACAGTTTTAATTATTTCAAAAAGCAGATGAACAATTTCAGGGAAGAAAAATCCATTAAAAGCAATTAAATACAATGACATTTTGTTTGGCTTTAGAAACCTTTGAAAATCTCCACAAATCACTGGAGGTTAGGATGGTATTCTTGCCATTCTTGAAATAATGATAGAAATGAGAAGTTACCCTTACATGTAACTGCAACAGCAACATTTTAAAAGTTCAGTGTTACTTCTGAATTGTATGATAGCCTGTCCCTTCCCTCCAGGATCACCTAAAGGTAGTTGTGTTCCCATTCGCTGACATAGTCTTTACCTTTTGCACAGAAAGGATGATTGTCTGATTAAATGCAATCATTGGGTGTTGTCTGGAGCAGAATTACTCTGTGAAGCTATACAAGAATCAAGAATTTCAGTACATGATCTCTTCTCTCCCCCTGAAATCCATAAAAATACAGTAATATAAATTAAAACGTCCATCTAGTTCATAGTGGAGCATTATAATCCTGTCTTGATTCTGGTTTTGATATCAAAATCTGGGCAAAGAGAGCCCTCTGTCTGTCTGAATCATGTAAGAAAAGCTTGTCTTGAAGGCACTTCACTCGGGATGAGTGAGATTCAGAGGAATGTAAACCTTTTCCTCTCCTAAACTTTCTTCCCTGTGCATTGTTGTCAGACAGATTCCTTGGGAGTCCCTCCTGGATCACCATGGCTGTAATGCTGTCTTTTATAGAGAGAGGACCTGTAGGTTCTGCTTGCTGGTGATTTTTCCTGACCTGGGCTTTCATTAAAGGGCAAAATGAAGCAAACAGATGATGAATGTCACTTGTGAGGTCAAGACAAACCCAGATGGGTGCTGTCACAGGAAGGCAACTTGTCTTAAACTGAGAATAAACATTAAGTACTGATTTGAAAAACAGTACAAAATAAAAATGGCTTTGAAGGAACACAACTGATATTATTGGATTTTTTTACATGCTTCCATTCAGTGGCTTTCCTAATTCTAGTGTTTTGCTTGACCTGTAGCTCCTAATTCCTGTGGCATCTTTCTGTGTTCCCTGTTAGCTAACCTCCTGAACCTTGATTTTTTTATCTTCCCCTGGAATTCTGGTTGTGTATCCTTAGTCTTACAGCCTGTACATACAGACTGGGAGATGTGTGTGTTTTGAGATGTTTGGGTAATTGAAGCTCAGGAGCAAGTGCCAGGGCTAGGACTTTATTATGTGTCTGGAACCCAGGGAGTCACTGAGGTATTGGAGCAGTGTCTTGAAGCACTGATTTGTCCCATTGTGACTCATTGTTCTGGCAGGGAAAAGAAGGTGGTCGACAGTTTTGTAATCATTGGGAAGAATGTCCCCAATAATCTGCCATGTCGACAAGGGATTACTCTGTCCTTAGTGGAAAAAAATTCCTGTCTGTGTTGTGTCAGTCAAATGTGAGATGAAAAACAATTCATTGGTCTGGACTATCAAACCCAGCGAAGTCCAGAAGCATTGATTTTTCTCCTGAGGTACTTTGGTACAAACAGAGAATGAAGTGTGGGGTGGCTCAGTCTAAGAAAGTCACAGATCTCATAAAGCCAGGTTAAGGCAAAATCCTTGATAGAGAAACTCCCACTTCACTTAAATGCAGGTAGATAAGACAGGACTTAAACAGATTATTAGCTTGAGATTTCTCTTGGTTTGCCAAAAAGAATGTGAATTTTGGGCCTGAAAAGTATTTGTTGGACGCCAGACACGTAATGAAGACACTGAACAGATTTAAAAGTGCTTGAGAGACATGGTATATTATTAAGAGAAACTGAGAAGTAGAATATGGTAGAATTAGATAAGTAATTACCACCTTAAACAAATGTGGCCTGCACTGCCTAAAGTGCATCCTAAAGTGGATGTGATTGAGTTTAAGAACAGGATCAAATGTAATATTGAAAACATGTTAAAAAGGGAGAAGTAGCACAAAACCTCTTACCCTAAATGCTTCTGCAAGACATCAAGCACAAATTGGACCTTCCAGAAAATGAATTTATATTTTCTTCTTTGCCCTGATGTTGATCATGAAGAGACCTTTTTAGACTCCCTGCCTGCTGTGTTCCCTGTCTGCCAGAGCAGGCATTCTGTGGCTGTGGTCTATCTCCCGAGGAGTAAATTTTTTGTATTTTATGTTGGGAGTTCTTTCTAGCAGAGCAGTACTTAGGTAGCCTTAATTCCCATAATCTTCCTGTGTTAGCACTTGTTCTCTGGTAGATTTGAGAGACAAATTTCTTCTTTTGTTAAGCAAAGTACTGTAAAGAGATTGATAATTTCCAGGTTGGATGATTATGCCTTCCCATTTTGAGATCTGCTAAGTGACCACAAGGTGATGATCCCAGGTTTATGAAGCTGCTCACATCATTGTCTTCATGGCCTGGAACTGTCTTTCTATGGGTGTGACTTCCTTCATCTTTGATATCTTCAATTGAGAAATGGTCCTGAAATTACTTGATAATAGACAACTGGACTTCAGAAGAAAGTGTAAGAAAGCAAGAAAGCTGTAAAGCATTTTTTTTAATGTTACTCTAAATAAGAAGGTAGATTCAGATTACACTGTAGGATTAATCACATGTTCAGAAAAGATGGGAAAGAAAAACCCCACATTTTTGATCTAAGAAAATAAATGTAAATTGGTACATATTAGACAGTGTTATGGAAAAGTTGTAAGTGTGGGGCTGATGTGGTGTTTTTGTGTAGGAGGTATTTAGGGAAGTGATACAAAACCTTCTATGTAATTGACAGTCTGTGGAACCATTAGGAAACTGTATACACTTCTGTGAAAAACACTTGTTAAAGATGAAAAATCTTGGGAAGGTTAAGTAAAATAATAGTGAAAAGTAATAATGATTTTAATGATTGGAAGTGAAAGTGAATATTTGTATTGTAAAACAGAAGATAAATTTTGAGTGTTGAATGGTACAGATTTAAAGTACAGAAAAAGATTTTGGAGAATCATGATAGCAAGTTCAGTTTCATATGGCATGTTGATATTTTTAAGCAGTAGTATTTTGAAAGTATTTCTATCCACCATCTCACAGCTCATGGTCTTGAGGGAACTGGTCTTAGTATCAGAAAAAGTAGAGTATGAAGAAAAAGTTAAAAGCCCAAACAGTATTTGGTTTAATAAAGAACAATATAGAAGCCTGTACTGGAAAGGATGGTCTTATATAAAGGATAAGTATAGTTCAGTGTGACATTTTTCTAGAATCCAGTCATCCTCCTCTCTGAAGCAGAAGAGAAGAATGAAATTGCAGACAAATGATCAAAGCATTATTCAAGAACTTTTGCAGAGGAGATTCTGCTGACTCTTGCAAGCCTAAGGAGGTGTCCAGTCACACCAAGGAGCAGCAATTAGAACGTAAAATTAATTTGTGGAACTCAGCAACGTGTCTAAATAAGAGCTCTCTGAGATTTGCAAAATGATGTTGAATTAACAGAGGAGGAGAAAATCCCCATTTGATGGCCTTTGTTAATTTGCCCTCTTCTTGTCCTCTTGTTTCTCCTCCTTTAGGCTGTCAGCTGAGTTTAGGAATAAACTGCCCCAGAGGAAGAGATTTTAAAGCTACCAACTTTGAGAGGTTTCTTACCTAGTATGGTGAGGTAGTAGTCAGAAGTGAAGAAACATTAGTGGATTTAAAAATGTTTCAGTTCTCAATCCAGGACGGTTGTGGTGTTTCCATTTGCAGTTTGTCAGAGTTAATTTTTCAGAAATTAAACTGTTGACAGAAGTAATTAAGTAAAGTCAGGTACAGCAGCAGTGATGCAATGGTAAGAAAAAGAGGGATTAGTGAGGGTGGAAAGCAGCCTGAGCTTTGGATCAGAGGAGGAAAGAGCTGCAGTGCAGAATAAGCAGAGATAGGGAGGGCAAAAGAAGTGTCCTGTCATTTGGCTTGTTTGTATTTTTTCTTGGTTTGTTTTGCCTTTAGAAACTGACGGCTCTTAGACTCACCAGTCTATATATTCACAGGGTGGGCTGAAAATTTACTGAGGTACAGTTTTCTGTTAAGAAATGATGATTTGATGGAATTGAAATGCTCTGTGGGAATGGTTGGTGGGCTGCCCAGCTGCTTTGCTCTGCTCTTGGCTGCTGGCCATCCAGTCTGCTCCCCCAGCTGCCTGTCATGTGGGCCTGCTGCCTTGGCTCTTGTAGCCCATTTTAAGTATTTGTACATTCTAACAAATAAAACAGCAAATCACCAATTAGAACACCAATTAGCCATCACTACTTAACCAACTACAGTCTTAATTGGACAATCATTTTCAGTAATAATTGATTGATCCCTAACTAGCAACCATTAATCAATGATCTTGCATTTCAGTTCTTAAAAAAACCTTTAAAAATTGACACATTCTTGTTTAAATTTTTGATACATATATAAGAATACATAAAATATATACCCTGAAATATTCTATCAGGTAACACTTCCATTTTTCAGATGTAACTGATTAATGTAAAAATAAAGTCAAGACCTAAACAGTTAGTGAAGTTTTTTTCTAAAGCTGATACTTGGAATTTTGTTCCAAATGTGGGATTTGTTCAGTTTGCAGTTTATGGAACAAACTGTTTTTATGCTGGAGCTAATGAAGCCTGGGCAATGATGAGCTGGTGTCTGTTGTCCTTTCACACCTCCTGTCCTTCCTCTCCCACGTAAGCACACACAAACTAAATTCCTCTAGTTTTCCTAGTGAAGCATCTTGAATGACATCCTGTTTCCTATGGCATCTCTGAGCAGGAAAAGCACATGCTTGATTTAAAGCTGTGCTACTGGGCTTAAGTGTCTTTTCCCAAAGAGGAGAGAATAATTAAGCTCTATGTGCTTTCTGAAAGTAGGCCTTGTCTTGGGGGTTCTTTTTCCTACCCAACAGGCGTTTTCAGTGACATTCCTCCAGTTTTTCATCTTTGAGAAGTCTTGCTTTCTCTAAAACTCATTTGAAGGCAGCTAACAGGTTCAAGAGTTACTCAGCTGGAAAGAACAACATAAAAGCAGCAACAGCATTCTTAGGGGACTTGGTTAAAAATTAACCTTTGAATTTTTCCATTAAGCAGAGTTCCAGATTCAGCTGGGTTTTTGTTACTGCCCAGCATAATGTAGCTTAAGATTTGAGGGGAACAACCATAGAGAGTTTTGTCATTTAATTTTTGTGGTTATTTTCCTTCATTTTTTGCTGGTCTATTTGTATGTATTTGAATCTCTTTGTAGTCATTCATGCCTTGGTATATTCAGCTTGTCCACTCCCATTTTCTGTGGAGTGCCTGAGGTAGAGCAGCTGTGTAATTAATGATAGTAAGGCTTTTTTCCAACACTAGTGATATTCCAGCAGTGAGAAACTGACAGGGAAATAATGGGGCTACTTGTCAACTCAGTGGGATTCCTATCTTTGCTGGAACGGGTTGGAAAAATGGTGAATCAAGGACAGAAAATTCCATGCTAGTAGTTCTACTTCATAAAATGTTTTGAAGACTGATGTAAATGGTGATGATCACTTGCCATATGAAAGAGAATAAAACGTTTCAATGAACTGTCCAGATGTCATAGTCCAAAAAAACTGTTTCAGTAATGTATGTGTACACATGAGCCAGCATTAGTTTCTGTACTTTGAAAATATTTTGAGGAGATCTAATAGTTTTTGTGAGGTCAGTATATCTAGATGGGAGAGGGAAACTAAATCCTTTAGTTAGTATGAAATAAGAGCAGTACTCACCAAAGAAAAGCAGAGGATGAGAAGGCCTGCTCAATGTTTAATTTGCTTGTTCTGATCAATATTTGGGCCCCACCTCAAGGGTATTGGCAAAACAAGGAAGTGCCTACAGGGCAGCATGATGGGGGGAATCTCTCTTCTTTGGTCCACATTTGTTTTCGATAATAACTTTCTCCAAGTTCATCCTGACTTGAAGGAAGTTGGGTAAAAAGGAACAGAATCCTGCATGGATGAACAAGATGCTCCTGACAAAACTCAGGCATAAAAAGGAAGCATGCAGGAGGCAGAAGCAAGGATAGATGACTCTGGAGAAATACAGAGATCATCCAAGCATCCGGGTATTGCATAAGGAAAGCCAAAGCCCACGTGGAGTTGAATTTGATGAGGGACGTGAAGGGCAACAAGAGAGCTTCTGTAAGTGTATCAGCAGCAAAAGGATGATGAAAGAATATGCAGGTCTGCTGCTAAATAAGGCAAATGAGAAAGGATATGGGAAACATGGAGGTACTTCATATTAGCACCTTGAGCTTTACTGGTAGGACTCACCTTTAAGGCTCTTGAGACCACTTGGGAGGCCTGGACCCAGGAAGATTTGCTCTCAAGAGAGGATCAAGTTTGGGAAAATTGAAACAAAAAAATATCTACAAGTCCATGGGACCTGCTGGGATATGTCAGTGAGTGCTGAGGGAGCTCATCTCTGTCACTGTTAGACCACTCTTAATTATCCTGTTAAGGTCATGGTGATGGGGAAGGTTCCTGAGGCCTGGAATAAAGCAAATTTCACTCCTGCCCTTAAGAATGACAAGAAGGAAGATCCTGGGAGCTACAGGCCAGTCAGCTTCACCTCCATCCTTGTGAGGGTGATTGAGCAAATTATCCTGGAAACTGTTTCCAGCACATTCAGGGCAGGCAAGTCACTGGAAGTAATCGCCATGAATTTATGAAGAAGAAATAATACTTGATGAACCTGATAGCTGTTTGCAACACAGTAACTTGGTGGAGGGGATGAGAGCCACAAGATACTGTTTGTGTTTATTTTAGTAAGGCTTTCCACACTGTCTCTGATAATGTGCTCACAGACAAACTGATGAAATACAGACTAGATAAGTGGTCAGTGTGGTAGATTGAAAACTGGCTTACCCAGGCTCAGAGGATTGTGATCAGCATCTGTCATGGTCAAACCCCAGATAGCAACTTTAGTACCACACAGCCACTTGCTCACTACCTCCTTTCCCCCTGGTGGGAAGGGAAGAAGAATCAGGGAAAAAACAAAGGGTGAAACTATGTGGGCTGAGATAAAACCAGTTTATTTAAAGTGAAATAAATTAAAACACAGTAATACTAACGGTAATATTAACAATAATAATGATTTTAACAAAAAGGAGAGAGAGAAAGGAAAAACCCAAGAAAAAGAAGCACTGAACAATACAATTGCTTCCCATGCACTGAGCAGTCTGAGCAGTGATTGACCCCTCCTGGCCAGCTTCCTCTGTGTTTATATACTGGATGTGACTTTGTATGGGATGGGATGTCCCTGTGCCCAGTTTGGATCAGCTGTCCCAAGCCTTCTGCCTCCCTGAGTCATGAAAAAGTCTTGACTTAGAGCAAGCATCACTCAGTAACAACTGAAATGTCTGTGTGTTTACATTATTCTCATCCTAAATCCAAAGCACAGTGCTGCACCAGCTACTAAGAAGAAAATAAACTCTATTCCAGCCAAAACCAGGCCATATCACAAAGTCCAGCTGGAGGCCAGCCATTACCCCATGGGTTGAGAGTGGGACCTGTGCTCTTCAGCACCTTGGGTTAGTGACCTGTGTTACAGGGTAGAGTGCACCTTCAGCAGGGTTACAGGCAGAGCCAAACTGGAAGAGATGGCACAGTTGTGTTGCTGTTCAGAGGGAGCTGAACAGCCCCCAGGAGCCTCCTGGTGTTTGACAGAGGCCAGTCCTTTATCTCTGGAGGAACAACCCAGTGCACCAGCACAGGCTGAAGGATGGAGAGCAGCTTTGCAGGAAAGGCCCTGGAGATCCTGGGACATGAGGTGACCATGAGCCAGCAAAGGCAGCCAGTGGCATCCTGGGCTGCATAAGGGAGACCGTGGCCACCAAGGTGAGGGATGATTTTTCCTCTCTGCTGAGCCTTGGTGAACTGCATGTGAAGTTCTGGGTCTGGTGCTGGGCTCCCGAATAGAATAGAGTGGGGACATAGTGGAGGAAGTCCAGTAAAGGGCCATGAGGCTGTGTAAGGACATGAAACATCTCTCATGCAGGGACTGGAGGCTGAGAGAGCTGAGTTGTTCAGCCTGGAAAGGCTCAGGTGTGTCTTATCCAGTTTTACAAATAAACAGAGCCAGAATCTTCTTGGTGGTGTCTAGTCAAAAAAGGAAAAGCAGCAGGCACAAATGGAAAACACAAAATTCCTGTTAAACACATGAAAATGTGTTTATCTCTTTAATTGTGAAGGTGATTAAACAATGGAGAAGGTTGCCTAGAGGGTTTGTGGGTCCAATGTCCTTAGAGGCAGTCAAAACCCAATTGGACATCATCCTAGGAATGCTCTAGTTGTGCCTTCCTTGAGAAGAGGGTTGGACTAGGTGATCTCCAGAGAGATTGTCTCTTTTTGTGCAAACATTGGATAAATTGGTTTAGTTATAAAGCATCTGGTGTCAAGCATGGTTTTCTCTTTGGAGTTAGGGGGGTGTTTTTTTGTAAAGTCATGTATCATACAAAATAAGTTAGAAGCTTTGTGATTGTTAACAGCATTCAGGGAATCTGTAGGGAGAGTATTAAATTTGGTTAGATGAATCATCTGTATAAAATGTCTGTCAAGTGAGTTTAATCCTTTGTGTGTTGCACAACACCTTTGTTCACTTGATTCATGTCAGAAAAATTCTGTTTCCTGTTAAAATACTTAAATTATTGAGAATATTTGTACCAAGTGAAAAATGAAGATGTTTACATCAAATGAAATATTTTAAGGCATGTTAAGTCAGATGCCCATAGCAATGATCATAATTTAGACACTTGCTTGGCTGTTTGTTTGTGTGACAGACTTGGAGGTACATTAGTTGATCAGAAGTCCCTTTTGCCAATGGACCTAGGTTTATTTATGGATAAAGAAATATGTGGTTTGCAAAACTGCATAGATTCCATCAGTGAAGAGGATTTGAGTTACTTAATGTTGTTTTGTCAGCTTCTCATTTCCATAGGACAGTACTCCCTACAAAGTAGTTGTAACACAGTGTATTATTCAGGAGGGTTTGAAATAATGAATGTCTGTTGAATTAATTGCTGTATGTGGGTTTCAGTAATTTTCCAGTAGTCTTGTCTTGATGTACCTGTCCATGCCTGTGTGTTAAGAACCTTTTGTTTACAGATAGTGCTGCAAAGCCACTTGGAGGATAACAAGGCTCCTACATGAGCTTCTTCACACAGGTCTTCCAATGTGTGTTTTAGTCCATGAGTAAAAATGTGGGGACAGAAGTGTTCTGGTGGGGTTGCTGTGTTCCCAAGAAGTTGAAAGAGTAGTTTTAGTTCAGAGGGGAGCTGCAGAGAATGTGGAAATGCAGCACTGCTGGGAAATTGCAAAGGATAAATGTACTGTCTTTCCTAAAGAGAAGATGAGTAGGATGGCCAAGACAGCATAGTAATTTCAGAGATAGGTACTACTTACAAAGAGGGAAAAAACTCACAATTTGTAGATGGTGTGGGAATTTTATTTGACTTCCATTTGGTTTTATTTCTGCTTAATTTCTAGTAAGAATCTTGTTGTCATATGAAAAAAAAGTTTTTATGAATTAAGAAAGATAGATTTCTTCTGGAAGTAGTAGGTGTATTTTGGCAATATATACTCTCAGAAAAGATCTTCAAGAAAATGAGGAATTACTTTGTAGCTGTTTACTAAGATATTACATATGACAGAATATATTTGTCACAGGAATAATTACTTTTATATTTTAATTGCTTTCACATGACTACTGGGATGCAGACACACACCCAGTAACAAATTCTGGAATATTGTGATTATTGCTCCAGAAGCAGAGTCGAGCAAGCGTGTTAGAGATAGCCATATTTAAAAATCCTGTATAAATGTGATGATTTTTCAGATACTATAAAACTTCTTGAAGACCTTGAAGAACACAAAACTAATGATCCTAATTTGCACACACAGGGATCTTAGTATTTTGGCAGGTGATTGGAACTTACAGCACATGTAGATAGGTAGCTCTTTTTCATGTTTATACAAATATAAACAAATTTTATTTAAACCCTCCCTTTCTCCTGAGCACGTATAATCTCTGCGCTAGAGCCTGTCAGCTCCCAAAGGCATGGATTTTTATTTGGTACAAACTCTCTAGGGAGCTGTTACTATGTATTGTGTAGTGTCAGGAGGAAGGATTAAGCACCACAGTGTCAAAACTTCGTCTTTCTTTCTGTTTTGTTGGCTTTTAAATTTCCTAGGGCTCCAAGGATACAGAGTATCAANAATTGCAGTAAAGAAATAAACATATTCACACGTTTAAGCACAAAAACTGTTCTTTTGCTTTGAACAGGTGGCCGAGAGACCCTGTGACCACAGGATATGACATAAACTGTAAAACCTTGTTTTCCTGGTTAGGTTTTCTGAGGAGCAGTGGCCTCCTGCCCATGTGTGTCTTGTGCAGCCTGGTGTGATGTGGGCAGGGCTCAGGGTTCCAGTGGCTCCTGGGCAGTCAGACCCTGCTGGAGGCAATCTAAATATGTCATCTAAGACTTTTTGATTCCTGTCAGTAGTAAGCAAGTGAAAAGCAGTCACTGACCTCTCATAAGGGTGCTGAATGTCATCTTTTTTCCATCATTTTTCTTTCACTAACCAACTACATGGGAACTTTTTTCCTCCTGTTTTGGTTGTTATATAGTATGGTGGGATACACTCTGGTTTCTGCCTAAATATCAACTTTCTAATTAAATGAAAGGCTTATTTTATCTACATCTGGCCCTTCTCCATAGAGTCACAAAGAATCACGGAATTGCCGGGGTTGGAGTGACCTCTGGAGATCATCCAGTCCAACCCCCTGCCAAGGCAGGGGCACCCAGAGCAGATGACACAGGGACGTGTCCAGATGGGTCTGGAATGTCTCCAGACAGGGACACTCCACACACTCCCTGGGCAGCTGTTCCAGAGCTCTGCCACCTCCATGGAAAGAAGTTCTTCCTCATGTTGAGGTGAAGCTTCTTGTGTTTTAGTTCATGCCCATTGCTCCTTGTCCTTTTGCTGGGCACCATTGAAAACAGTCTGGCACCATCCTATTGGCACCCACCTTGGAAGTATTTATATGTATGGGTAGAAGAACTGGTGCATTTGCCTGTATGTGTCACTGGTTAAGAACCTGCATGAAGAAGGCTGGCAGGAGGCTGTGATGTTATCTCATGTTTTTATCCACCTTGTGCTGACCCATGGATGTTGCTTTCTCTGAAGTGAAATATTTACATGTGACTTCGGTGGTTTCAGTGATGTTTGAGAAGTCACTGTAGGTATGACAGACATTTTGGTGGGAGCAGTGTAGGCTTAAAGAGCTTTTACTTGTGTGCCAATTTTTACTTGTGCTGATGCTGTTGTTAATGGGGGTCCACAAATGAACTTGCCTGGGAAACTGATACAGTTAAAAAATCCTTTTTACCTAGATACTAATAATTCAGATCACTTCTGGCATCCAGTTGGCTGTAGTACTCTGAAGATGGTTGTGTCAGCACAAATGAGAGAGGCAGTGCGAGGGAATGTTTATGAATCAGCAGTGCTGGGAACTATGGCAAAAATTGTTTCTTTTCATTTTTAAATGGCAAGGACCTGTCTGGATGCTGCCCTGAGACTGCTTTGAGTTTTTAATGATTTTTTTTTTTTTCTATTCTGACTCTCTAGATGTGCCTGTTGAACAGATTTGCAGGCATAACTCTAAGTGAATTGCTGTGTTTATAAAACACCAATTTGGAGTCTGTAACAGGGTCTCAGCTGTGTGTGGCAGATCAGTGCGTTGCTAGTGGAAAACATCTGAACCCAGATATGGCAGCTACACATTGGTAGAGCGAGTCCAAGGTGGTTGTTTGTGATCTGAATGTGGGATGGCCAGTTGTTGGCCAGGACAGGTGCATTTTTGTGCCCCTGGGTTTGTAAATAAGTGTCACTGCTGGGCTGGGCTGATATATTTCTGTGGGACCTGCTGGCTGCACCCTTGAAAGGTGGAGAAAAAGGCTTTGTGTGGACTTGGCCTGAAATGCTTCGAGAAGAGAACACGTGGAACGCTGGGGATCTGTTTCCATCTCCTGCTTCAAAGAGCCTGTAAACCAGTTATTTGAGTTTCAATAAAAGGCCTCTGAGATGGGTGGAGTCTTTCTCATTGGTGATTTTTTTTTTCCTTGATAGCTTAAAACAAACAAAACCAAAAAGTCTTCAATATGCTTATTCACACCAGATATATAAAAAGATGCATACAAATATGTTCTTGCCTTCTGAGTTACCTGTTGACAAAATGTGTATACCACACTCTTTTAGAAAATAAAACTGAAATGTTGCTCAGCATTAAATAGTGCATGAAAGTAGCAGACTGCACAATATCAACTTGACAATTTCCGTAAATTGCATAAGCGTGGAAAATGGAAAGAGGTATTTGAGCCATCTAGTGGTTGGTATGAAACATTTTAACATTTTTTGATAGTTCATAGAAAATGTAAATTATGTCAGCTTGGAAGTAGCATTTATGATTTATCTGTGTTTGTAGCATGGCTGTAGAATGAAAAAAATCCAAGCATTCAACTTCAGATTTGAGGCACAGTCTGTGTGGGTTTGTATATTTTTTTTCACTCAAGATTCTAATGAAAAGAGATATCTGATAACATAAAAATTAAATTAGGAGTTAGTAGCCAAAGAATGCGTTTTGCTAGCATGAGATCTTCATAAATTTTGAGGGTTGTTAGAAAGTTCAGGGAAGAGACTGTAATAAAATAATTTTGTTTTCTGCTTCTTACTGAAAAATATTTGGTGAGAAAAAGAGGCCTTAAATTCTACCTCAACAGCTATTTATAGCAGGGACTAAATTACAGGAGTAATCTTTACTGGAACACATGGAATGGTGTTCTTTGGGAGAAACTTGTCAATAATAGAAGAAACTGAAAACTGATTTCTTAAGGTGGGGTGTGTTCCTGGTAAACAGAATCTTATGATTCTAAAAAGGACATTTTGTAGATGAAGATTTGGGTAATGATCCTGCTTGGTGCTGATCTGCATTAAGCTGTGGTGGCATTTCCTATTGGCTGTTGCCAGTAGGAACTTGACTGCATTTTGAACTTGATAGTATTCTGCAAAAGTAATGAACTTTGTGTGTATCTTGCCTTGAATTCTTTGTGGGAAAGTGCAGCCACACATCGGGACACCCTGATGTCTTCCAGCCGTTGTGAGTTCTGTCCCTGTTCAAATGCAGTTTAAAAGAGACTTTTAAATCTTAGCTTATTAGATATTAATATTATCAGCAAACAGTTGATACATGGTGATAGATATGATTAGAACTATAGTATTTCAGAACAGATAAATTCATGATCCATACTGACATTTCAGAATTTGCATCTTTACATTTGAAGTATTACAGGAGCAAATATTAAATCTTGCCCTGTTTTTTATTGAGACAAGAGCAGCAGCTTAAGATATTTTTAAGATCAGTCTCAAAAGACTTAAGGCCTAAGGAGAATGAGAGAAAAGTGGGAAAACCAGGCAGAGAACAAAGATCAGAACAGCGATGATTTATTTGTAGTGCTGTGAAGACCTGAGAGCATCTGAAAGCTTTATGTGAACTTGGTACATAAATTATATTTTGACAAATCATTTGCATCTTGGTTCTGTTGTGCCTTGAAAGTTACTTGTTGTTAACCCTTAGCATCAAAATATCTGGGAGATTTTTCTGGATCTCTAACTTTCTTGGACTCTGAATTCTAATAGGTTTCATAAGAAGAAGTCAAATTCTTTGCAAATTGAAGAGTTTTTAGTTGTCTGGCACATTTTTGTTTGAATTTTGCAGTGTTGCGATGAAGGATTTTTGTGATCACTGTTGTTCTCAATCTCTACAATGATCTAAACTTTATTGAGATTTGAACTATCAGAGGGGACACTGGACAGTTCTGTTAAGTTCTGTCTGAAAAACGAGCTCTCCTGAAGGTAGTGAAGGCTCCTAGAGGCTGTATTTTGTAGGCTTCCATGTTGCACACATGGAAATCTCTCTTACTTCTTCATTTAAAATGACTTTTCAGTCAGGGCACTATGTGTGCACAGCTTTTGAGCCTACCTTCTTCCGGATGTTCCTGTTGGCAGAGCACACTTGGAACGTGTAAAAATACAGAGTATGAAATTGGAGATATTTGATCTTTATGATGTCCCTGTTGTGCTTTTATTCAGTTAAACAGGAATGTGGGTTTATGGTAATATTAAAGTTTCCTCTTCTATTGTTTATGCACTTCTCTCTCCACTCCTCCTGTTAACATCTTCCAGTGCTCTGATTGCTGTAGTTTCTGCTCATACCACAGCATTTTCCTGGAAGCTGTCTGTTGCTGAAGCTGTAATCCAGCTGCATTCATGAGAGGATCTTTGAAATTTCCCCTGGTTTTAATTTGCATTTAGATGATGCAAATGAGGGATAATGAAATAGTCATATTGGATCCTGTTTCTGATGAATGCTGCTCTTTGAATTGTCTTCTGGTTACCAGTTATTTTGTAGGAAAAACTTGATTATAACTTTTAAATTTGGATTGGATTTAAGCCATAATTAGTATTCCTTTTGTGGAACTCCTTAGAAATTTGACTTGTTGAAGAACTGCCTATAAGTGGCAGAGAGATTATCTTGAAGTGCAGTCTTCAACAATTGAAATTCCAGCTCTTGTCCATGTGTCAGAGCTTTGGGATGCGTACCTGGTCTCTCAGAATCAGATTTATATATGAGAAAAGCCTAAAAATGTGTCTTAGGCAGCATGTACGATGTCTCCTGTAAATAATGGAATTGTTCTGCTCAATAAAAAACAAATGTGCTGTGGCATAGCTTTGCAAAAGAAAAAGAAATTTGTTTATTTTTCCTAATTTAGGAAATATGTAATAATTATTTGTGGAATTGGATAGTTAAACATTCATTAAATATTGTTAGTAATTTCACTTTAGAAGTAAGTCATAATTTACATGAAAAGAAAATGGAAAGAAAATGAGTTTCCAGAAGGGGAATGGTTTTTGTTGTTTTGGTTTAGTTTTTACCTTTTGCAAATAAGGGGATAGGAAATAGAAATTGGATTAATGATGAAGAAATATTATTGTCATAGGTTTGAAGTTGATGGTCAGTATTTTTTTTTGTATTCAGAAAAGTTAAATCTCCTTAAGCATGTTTTTGGATTTGTTTAATTAGTGTTCTACATTAGACACTAAAATTAGAGTGTGCATCTTTGTTTTCTTTTATATGAGTATAAATCATTGTGACTATGAAATGGTACTTGGCCATAAACTATTTTTTTTCATTATATTAAATTGCCAAAGGTTTCTACTCCATCATTTCTTTCCCTGCTGTTGTACAAGTAGAACAGAGCACATCAGTTTCTCTGATGTCGAAGTACTTGAATATTGTGGTTACTCTTCCACCACTTTTTTTTGTGACCATGGAGAACCAGTGCTTTTTTTTTTTTAGTGTCTACCTATCTTTTTGTTGCTTCCTTTTGGGTCTTCCTGTTCAAGGTGAATTTTAAATATATTTATCTTATAATGGAAATAGAATATTAAAGGATGGATAAAATATTGGAAGCTCACTCTTTTCTGGGTTTTAAACACTGTTTCTTTCCTTTACAGAATGCTGCCTTTTTATATGGCCTTGGTTTGGTCTACTTCCATTACAATGCCTTTCAATGGTAAGTTGGAATAAGTTGACAGTGTCAGTATTTTGTGTGGTGTCCCATCAGTGTGTGATTATTTCACCCTCAGTTCAGTGTGAGTGTAGAATAGTGTAATTTTGATTTTATTACAGATAAGGTGTTTACTGTCCTGGGTCAGTATCTGTATCACTGTAACGTACTTGGGGCAGTCACGACAATTCCATGAGAAGGAAAGCTCTTCAGGAGAAGAATTTGCACTCCCTATAACACAATTCAGCAGTGGGGATGGAGCAGAATGACTTGACAGGCTTTTGGGAATTGTTGTTACTAATAATCTGTGGCCTGGGTTTGTTGGAAAGCCTCTTATAAAAAGCCTGCTTGGAAGAGAGGTGGTAAATGGGGCTTGTTTTCATTTTGCTTGGTAGGCAGAAATTTTGACAGAGCTGCATTAGGTGACAGGTTTGGCTATGAGAAGCAACAGGCTCAGATGGAATCAGTGTTTCAATCTGATGAAAAAAACTCAGGGTTAAAAGAGTTGCAATTTCTGTCAGGGCTTTGAGGACTGAGTGGGGCTTTTGTTGAGGGTGGGGGGAGGTTTGGGTTTCAGTTGGGGTTTTGGTTTTACTTTATCAGTGAAGAGAGTGGTAAATGGAATGGACTCAGTCACTGGGGTTCTGTTCAAAGGTCCTCAGACTTTTATTGGTGTTTAATCCTGTGGAGATAGAGTTAATTCATGGGGAAAAAGTCAGAAAGGTGCAGTGTTTAGGTCAGTGCTGTTTTACACGCAGTATGGAGACTGTTAGTACAGTAAGTGTGACTTCAGTACTTGATTGATCACTAAAAGTTCCATTGTGTTACTAAACTAAGCCTGATTGCAGTTCTGGATGCAGTGAGTGACCACTGACTGATGGTTGGGAACAATGGAGCAGGATTTCTCCCTCCACCTCTCCTTAAATTGTTTCTATGTATCTTTAAGGCAAAAGATTTATGCTTTTCTCAGGACAATGTGCATAAACTTTTATTCTTCGAATTAGAATAAATTGGTTAAATTATGAACTCAAAACATGGATTATTTTATCTTGCAGCTTACTGCTTTCTTTATTGATAGTGGTGAAATGAATGTCGTTCCTTTGTTGTATTGTACAGGGCATGCAATTCTTTTGCATTCTAATTAACAAGAGAAGAATAGAAAAGTTTTCAGAAAGCTTGAGAATCCACTGTTTTAAGATTGTGATGAGACTTGGTTGAATTTTACCAAGTTTCAGAACATTCTAGTTGTTGCGTAGTCTTGTCTTCATCATTTAGCATTCAAAAGTATTTTGTGAACCATTTCTTACAAGCTGTATCTTGTTACAGTTTGCATTGTGAAAATGGTAGATAAACTGTAAGATAAATAAGACAAAGCAGTTAGATTTAGAGTAATTAATTTTTTGAAAAGCCACCTGTTCAACATAGACTTTTGCCATCAGGCTATTTAGTATTTATAAATTAGAGCTTTGAATTAATTTAGATTTTTCTTCACTTGTTGACAGCGTGAGTGTAAGCTGATGTCCTAACTTAATAAACTGCACATAGATCTCATATTAAGGTTGAGTAGAATAATTGTTTTTTCCATTTCATTCATACAACAAAGTTATGTATAGTGTAGTGCTAAGGACATTGTGTATCATGAAAGTATTGGGTAGAATTTTTAAAGAAAGAAAATCCAGTGTAGGTAAAATCTTACACTTTGGTGTGAAGTTCTGATTTTTAATCCCTTTGAGTGCCTTTCTTTCCCCTTCTCTGTAATTTTTTGGGGCCAAGAGCAGAGGGATATGGGGCTCTTGGTGTTCAGGTGTGACAAAGTCACAATAGACTTGGAGATGATAGCAAGTCATTTACAATAGGTGTTCTTCTTTGAAGACATTAATCCTCCACAGACCTCTCACAGATTGCCAGGAGAGTCCTCTTCCAGAGTGAAATGCTAATCTGTCTTCCTGCTGCATTTATTCCATCTGTTTATGCTCATAGGGGACATGGATCTTGATATTTCTAGCAGGCAGAGGAAGACTGTTCAAGTATTCAAGACTGTTTAAGGTGGTTTATTTATTCTGATTCATCCATGAACTTGTTTTTTTTAACACCAATGCTTCACATATTCAGAGATTTTAACAAGAAGGAAGTACATAGTCCTCCTAAAAGGAAGGGGTGAGAAGTATTTGAGGTTTTTTTCATGTCTCATATAAACAGGGATAATAAAAAAAGCAAGTGGGAATAAGATCAACTTTAGAATTATTTTTCATATATTTTATATTATTTTTAAAATTTTCCAGCTTTCGTAAAAGGATGTGTTGGATTGGCTCCAAGACTCTTAATGCAGTTCACTGTAATTCAATATTGTACATATTTTTATATACTAGAGCAGCATTGCAGCATTATCTTAAGTACAAATCTTAGCTGTTACATCATTTTATGTTGGTGATTTTGTTTAACTGTTCATGTAAGAATTAGAAGTCCTCAACATACATATGAATGTTGCAATAGTGTGACCAGACCAAACCTATTTCACACAATTATTATAGTAAGATGTGCCATAAGGTATCATCTTAGTAAATTGAATCAACTACAGTAAAACAGGTCTTAAGGATATAAAATTTTGATACTCCCTTCTTTTACACCATTTATCATCAAGCAGTAAGTGCTTGGTTCATTTTTATTGTTGTTTCCCTCTTTCTCAGTTAGAGTAGAAAACCAGTAGAATGAGATATTCACGTAAATAATTTCATGCCCTCCATAGTTGTCTTATAGATTGAACATTATTAAACAATTTCAACAATTAGTCCAAGGCTATCCTTCATTTCTGTGAAATACCTGCACCCAGGTGTAGTGGCTTGGATACCAATTTTTTTCACCACTTCATTGAAAATTCTGAGCCTGACTGGTTTATCATCTGCTGATTCCACTGACTTCCATCAAGATGAAAAGATGGAGCCCAGGCTCTGACATTGTGTCCTGAAATTGAATTTCACACCCTGTAGATCCCAGTGTACTAACTGTGGTGCTCCAAGGCCAACCTGCAGTGTTTTCAGTGACCTGGCAAACTGCTGGACAACTGAGAAAGGCTCCAGATTCCTCAGGAGCACCTGACAGGAGACTGAGATCAGTCATCCTGATTGCCCCATTTGGGCTCTTTGCCCTGAGGCTCCTCAGTTCAGGGGTTCCTTACCAGCTGTAGAAGCTGAGTAGTGTTATGGAAAACTCAGTCCTTCAGCACTGACCCTGAAAAAAGCCAAAGACCTGCAAGAGATGATCCAGACCCTTTTCCTCACCTCCATCATGACTAAAGACTGCTGTGGAAAACCAGTCATTCCTGAGTGGAACTTCCTGATCCTTCCCAAAGCAGAGGCACTGTCATCATCTGTTCAATATCTAGATATAAAGATATCTAAAACCAACATCTCTGCTTCTGACTGGGTTCCTCCACACAGAAGGTCAAGTATACAGTGGGGTGTGTAGGAATGTGCACTGCCAAGTGGAGACCTCTAAGAATTTAAACACACAGTCTGTAGATACTGCTTTGTCAAATATTTCTCAGGTTTCAAATGGCTGGGTCTATATATATGTGTTTTTCAGGTATATGAAATGGGAATGTACATGTAGAATACATATACTTGTAGCAATTAACCAGTAACGAAGTGGGCAGTTAACTTTCATTATCTTATCTTGCTGTGATTTCGTAGCAACTACTCTTGGATTGGTGAAAGCTCTGCTAATGCTATGGAAAAAACTACTCCCAGCTGCTGTTCTAGAGAAATGTTTAAAGACTTGGCTGCTCAAAATATTTTGCCATTCAGCTGTTGCAGTCCTCTGGACAGAGAGTTGTAGCTGAAGTCTGTAAAAGTGTTTGATAAACACTTTGTTTATGTTCAGACTGTGATTATGAATTTCAAATAGAAATCTGTCCATGATAGCCTCACATCACTTTCATTAGTAAAGCTGTGAAATGATGTGAGGCTTAGAATAGGTGGTCAGAAAATTGAAAGAGGGTAAGAACAAAAAAAAAAAGAAAGTTTCACTCCAACTACACCAAGTGACATATTAGAATAATGTTAGGTTCTTTTATTTTGTACGCTCACTCTGATTTTCATGGGTTTTGTTTGAAATGTACAAAAGTGATAACTTCTGAATAGTTAAATTGATGTTCTTTTATTATATTCTTTTGCCTAGTACAAAGCTGATTTTATTCACAGTCTATTCAAACAAAACCATCCAATAAAAGTCTTATGAGAGTTCACTAAATGTTTAATATAATCATCTATTTATTATTCACCTGGTTTCTTAACTTTCATAATGGAAGGCATTGTTGTATAGATTAGTGGGTGGGACAATAGCTGCAGTATTGATTCTGGCAGTCTTGATTTGGAGATGTCATTTTTATTTTTCTGTAGCGGTGCTGTGTAAAATCAAAGTCCAGAGGTGCTCTTTGTTCTCTGTAATGTCTGTTTTCCAGTCCTGCTTTCCCATTTTGTTAAGTGTTAGAATAGCCTTTCCTGCCTGTTAAGAGAAATGCCTTTGTTCTTGGAGAAAATTCTTATTTAATTTCAATAAATTCCGGTAGACTTAACCAGCATTGTCTCACCATGCCGGTATCAGTATCATCAGAGAACAAAAGGAAAGTCCTCTCTTGCTGAATTCAGATGACTGTAATTTGTTTCTGCAGTTTGAGAGCTCCTGGCCTTTCATTTGATAATTTTTCCTTTGAACTGATGTATGTTTAGTCTGCTGTGCCATCACCCCTGAAGGAAACTGTTGGACTCATCCAGCTCTTGGGTTATATCTGCACTTCTGGTTTTGGTCAAGCCATACAAGAGCTTTGAGGGAAAACATCTGGATAACTTGGATGCCTTGGATCCTCCAGACCCACATCTTTCTGGGTGTAGGCTTGGAGAGAGAACAGAAATGGGATTAGAGATGTTTGAGAGTAAACAAAGATCTGTACTAGAATCAAGTGACTCCTGCTGTTTCTGGAAGGCCCAGCTCTGGAATGGGTGTCAGTGCTGCTGCAGATGTTGTGCTGTTTGGTAGTGAGGGAATGAGTCTGGAGCTCTGGGCACGGCAGTGGAAAACAGGCAGAGGTTTATGCTGTAGTCCATGTTCTTGATGTGTCTTGTAATTGTGAGCACGTTGCTATTTTGTTTAAATGTTTCCTGCAGGCAAAATTACATCAATATTAATTCAGCTGTGATGTAAAATTGCTTGTCTGTCTGTAAGAGTTAATAAGTAAATGTCTTTTCAGAGCTTGAGTATTTTATTCTATAAAAATTCTACTGAGTATTTAAATGAGGCTGTAGTTATTGAATTAGACGTGAGTACCTACCACTGGTAAAAAAATGTTGAAAATGCTCTTTCAGATCACTTCATTGAGGAAATTTTGATGATGCCCCTTTTCACAGTGGCTGAAGTAATTTCTATTTTTTTATTATTAATGCATGTCATCCTGGAAAAAAAACCTAGAAATTGTAAAACCAATACGGAAATAACACTAGATTTAAGTAAAAGGTAAAATTTGATTTTTAGTTAATTTAGTCTGTGCGGAGATAAACCTTACTCAAAGCTTGGTCTCTGTGACCAGCAGTTTCTGAGCTAAATGTGACACAGTCTTTCATGTTGTCTACTGATGATAATTTACAGGTTCTTAAGTGCTGTGCTCCTATGAAAAGACTGGGGCAGGCAGCATTCTTGGTTTTTTGAATGAAGGAGAGTATACATTCAAACTAAATTTGAAAACTGTCCTGGAAAGTTTTTAATTATAATTTTGGCTTTGTTTTACTCAACAGTTTCAGTGATTAATATTTCCTGTTCAGTAAGCAAGAGACTACAGAAATATTTTTGTTGCACTCAGATTCTCTTAAACTTGTTTAGAAATCCTCTTTTTGATAATCTTTTCAGTGGGGATGTGACATAGGGGAAATACTGAAATACTATTTTCTGATCAAGTAAGGATGGCTAAATGAAGTTTACAGAGTGTTAGTGTGGTCACACTGTGTCATGTGCTATAGAACTGCTATGTCTTCATGCCCAGTTTTTGTCTTCTCTTTGATTGGAATCATAGACAGTGGTTTTCTTCCTTTTTGGGACTTAGGATATTGTCTTTGAACAAGATACAGGTAATGGATTTTAAATACCAGTGGATAACATACCTAGTGCCCATATTAGAGTCAAGACAAGAAATGCAAATACACAATAATAGAATCTATCTTCTGGCATAGCAAAAGCCTAGCTTAAAATATGTGCTGATACTTAGTGATCAGCCCAGTCTTTGGCCTTTAAGTTTAATCACTGCTTTTGTAGATGATGAAGATGAGTGTACTGTTATGAGACAAGGATCTTTGTTATGAATTCAGTGCAGATATTAATTTTGTGATTTGCCACCACCATAGGATTTCAGGGAAATTTAAATGAGATGTGAGAGAGCTCAGCTCTGGTGCAGGTTTGTCCCTTCAGCACTTCACTTGCTCATTTTCGTGTACTGGCAGAAAAGTAGGGTACTGGGTAAGGAGAGCCTTCCTGAAGGATTGAAGTAGAGGAAGCTTCAGTTCCACAATAAAAATGAAATACTTTTTTTTAAGCCTGTCTGCTCCTAAGTTCTATTTAAAGAAGTCAGATAATGCTTCAGGTACGTACAGTTGCATTGTCTAGAGGAAGTTCTGTGCCTTTGGTTTGCTTTGCCATCGATGAGAAAAAAACCTGTAAGAATTTTAGAGCAGAAGTGTTTTTGCTGAAGAATTCAAAAATGATAATTTATGTGTGTTGTGAGTAAAAAAGTCTATGAAAAATATTTGTTGAATTTTACATTGTATCTGCTAACCAACCTTTAGTCCTTATAAGTAATAGTGTACTTGGAGAGTAGGAATTAAATCAATGTGCCTAAAGAGAGTGATTCTAAGCACTGTAGTTAATCCCTGTCCCATGTCCCTGTGCTGCTCCACAGCAGGTGCAGTTCTCCACATAGACTATCCTGTCACCTGCCCCCTTGGCACCCTCCTGTGGGGTTCCAGGGGCAGCAGATGGGATTGTGTTCTCTGGTCTGGGGCTCAAATCTACCCTGAGTGAGGCTGGTTCTGATTTCTCTTGTTGTGTGATCAGTGGTGTATGGGAAGGGATTTTATTTCAACCTGTCATTGAATTTCAGGCAACAATGAGACTTAGGTTCTTTCTTAATTCCTCTGTGACTTTAATTCTATTATCTTTTAGTTGCATTTCAGCTGTCCTAGTTTTATGCAGTGGCCTGAGAGGCAAAACAGTCCTGTTTAGAGTCACTTTGTTTCTGCTCCAAGATGGAGTTGTTAGATGGCACTTCTGTTTTATCTGGTACAGTGCCATCATGAACAGGGACAAGTGAGAGAGGATTCGAAGGTAAGGAAGTAGAATCAGAGCCATCTTCGCATATCATGGGAATATGAAAGAAAGTTACTGTGTGAGGGGCTGGCAGGCTTTTATGTCTGCATTTGGAAATGATGGAGCAACTGGTATTATTTGAGTCCTTGCATGATACTGGTGCTAGGGAAGGGAGGAGAAAGTGGAAAAAGGAGCAGGCAGGTGCAGTGGGAGATGTGTGTCATTTCTCCTCTGCTGCTGCCTGGGGGTCTGCACTGCTGGAGTCAAAAGCAACCTGGCTGTGTTGTAAGTGAACTTGCACTAATTTTGTAACTAATTTGTGAGTCATCCTCTCTGAAACATCAGATATGTTAGTGTATTTCATGCAGCAAATTAGTTTCTCTAAATTAATAGAAAAGATTAGACTTTCAAATATATGAGGATATCTGGAGTTCAAAATTACCCAATCCTTGAAGAATCAAAAGCCATGCACCAAAAACATGTAAACCATTATTTTGTTATTTTCTTCTGTAACAATACTTTCTGATCCATTTTGTTAGCCTTATGAAAAACGTAGATTGTAGAGTAATACTTCAGCAAAACATCATTTTTCTAATCTGTGTTTTTCTTTCAGGGCAATTAAAGCATTTCAGGAGGCGCTTTATGTTGATCCCAGCTTTTGTCGAGCCAAGGAAATTCATTTGCGACTTGGGCTTATGTTCAAAGTGAACACAGACTATGAGTCTAGTTTAAAGGTAGGTTTAAGTCCTTTCAAATTGAATTAACATTTCTTACAAGTCATGTGTTGCATCTTAAATCTGCAAGGAATGCATAAGCACAGAACAGTCACAGACCACCTGCTATAGAAATTGAAGTGCTTTAATGTGAAGTGTCTTAGTCTAAGCAGATAGGTTTGAGGTGCTACACTCCAGGTGAAAAATTTGGTGTAGACCTCTTGTTAAAATAGTGAACCTTGGGGGAGACTGATGTTGTACTGAAAGCTAAGGGGGAAAAAATAGCAGCTTGGATTATTTGGTGTTTTATTTTTATATTCCTTTTTTTTCCCCCCTAGCTTCCCTGTTGTAAACTGGAAGTTCTTGGAATTAGTAACCTAGAAAGCTTTTATGCAAAATTATGTCTTTTTTTTAGATATAATTGTTACTTTTCTAGCAGTTAATTATTCTTTTATTTCCTGGCTTGAGAGTCAGGTTCTAAGGCCACAGTTTCTGGCTAATCAGTTGGAAATAGTTTATGGTAACACAGCGCTTTGTTTCTTCTGTATTTCTTCAAATTCCTTACTATTTACATTCTTTTCTGGTCTCTGATTGTAATCTGACATTTTATCTCCCTCCATTCAGCACATTTGCCTGTGTTTTTCCTCTTCCCATTTTCTACTTTACCCACATGTCCTTTCCTTCCTGGCCTCTAAATTTAGCTGTTACGTGTCTTGGAAAAGGGAAGAATTCTTTTAATGGACTTGCATGTGATGGGAAATACACCTGCAGGGCTGAGAATTTTGTAATTAAGTGTAATTTGTAAACACATTTCTGCATATTAATCTTCCCTAAAAATTACTGAACTCAAGTTTTGTTTTCAAGAATCTTACGGCTTTCTTTTCTTGCCAGATTGTTTTCTTGGGTTGTCAGAATCATATTGTCCAAGATTTGAAAGAGTAGAGTGTTACTCTCAATTTTTCCTCTCAGTTTTTGTGATGGAGGGAAGCAGTTCTCTCTCCAGGCATCCCTTTTCATCCAGAGCCTGAGGTTTCACCTGCAGAGATTGGTGGAGTTGGAAATTGTGCAGAGGAGTAGAAAAGATTCCATGCAATGAATGGTGAAAGAGAGCAGGGAGAAAGGGATTATGTGTGAGCTGGGGTGATCCTATTTTCTTATACTTTGGCATAGATTTGGTATGTCATGATATATGTGGAATAAAAGAAGTGCTGAAGTATATTTTGGTTTTATTTTTAAAGAAGCTGGGAGGAAACAAGATTAAATTTACAAGGAGGTGGTTGTCTTCTAATCAAGTAGTAGAAGGAACTCAATGATCTCAAAAGGTCTTTTCCAACGTAGTTGATTATATGATTTTAATTTTTCGTATAAATTGATCAAGAAATAGATAACCTTTTTCTGCTGTGCCATAAAATTTGCAATTCTGTCAGTGAATCAGGTATTTAAGTAAATATTATGATAACTCAATCTAAATCATTTCTTGTGTTTGATGTTCACAACTTTGCAAAACAAATCAGTCACTTACCATGAGGATTTTGAGTATACCAAACTTCAGGTTTTCAAAACACCAGCTACAAATGGGAATAACACCGAAATAGTATTTTGAAAACAGAAAGAAATTAATCTTTTAAAATGCAAAATTATCATGGTTCCATTGCTTTTATGTGGCATATGGTTAAGTCGCTTAAGAAAACAAATGGCCACAACAAAAGCAGGTTACCCTGGGGCAGAGGGATGGTCTTCAAAGGATGGTGAAATGAACATGGGTGTTTGCACTGAAGATGGGTTTCATGTTTTTTTTAAAGCAATATAACTGCAGCTTGTTCCTAAAAGTTTGTCTCATTTCTACCTTGCAATCCTGATTGCCTCGTTCAGCATTCTCAGCCACACTGAATCAAGTGATTTTTCATTTTTTTGCTTTTCCCCGTTTGCACACTGAGGTGGATCAGAAGTCTGAGCCAGCTCAGCTTGAGATTGTCTGGTTGGTACATCCTGTGCAAGGTTGATGGAATGGGAAGGAGGAGACAGAGTTGTCTTATCCCATTCTTACTCAAAATGTAATGAGAAACTGCTCTGGAATTACCAACTGAGACACCTGAAGGAGAGTTTCTGGTTTTCTTCTTTGCTATGGAGGTTTGCAATCCTTAGTGAAGAATAACAGTGAGGAACAAAGTAAAAGACCTAGTGGAACTTGGTCTCAAACACTTTGAGCTGTTTCCAGTTCAGCTCAGCTGTGGATTTAAGGTGCAGTCCAAGGACTTACCTACTTTGAAAACAAAGTGTTACTGATTGAAACTTACCAGTTCAAACGTCACAATGTTGTCAGTTGAGGAGAAAACTAAGTAGAACAGGGTTGTAGCTTCTTTAAAAGCCAATCTGACTGTGATCTTAAAAAACCCCACCTTAAACCAGAACTCTGAGTGACGAGAATATGAGAGGCAAAACAGAAAATGCTTGCTTAGTGAAGAGAATGAAGTGAAGTGCTGGTGCACTGGTTATGCTCAAGCACAGGGAGAGTAAAATGAGGAAGGGATGTGAGGAAAGTGTGAAGGGATGTTTTCACACAATGTCTGTCTCATTCTCTGAGACACAGAGTATCTCATCTTCAAACAAAAGAAAGATAAGAAACCCAAAGCAATGAAAAGACAGAGTTGTCTTGTTGTGCCTTTTTTGGTTTTGTGGACCTTTTTAAAAGGTTCAAAGGGTAATTAAGGGGGTTGGGGGACTGGCCTTGAGCACAGACCTTTTTCCTGGGGCTCTTTGCCCGGTTTGAGCTCCCCATTCACACGGAGGCAGAAAGTGGAAGTAGGTTTTTCATCTGGTATTCGCTTGTGGCTGCTCCGGATTTCACAGATTGTACCAACGTTACATTAAAGTACTTTGAAATATCATAATGTTTTTGATGGTATTTAAACATTCACGTTAAGTCTGTAATTGCTAAGAATAAACCATTGCCAACAGATGAGTCATTGTCAGTGAGAGGCATTGTCAGTAAGAGTCTTCAGGCAAAGGGGGAAGATGGAAGTCTGAAGGTCATATATTCCATGTTTTTCACAATTTTAGAGCATTAACATAAATCATCTGTATTTTATGTAAGCAATTTAAGCACAAAATTAATTTTTACTATTTTAAGATGTTGATGATCAACATAATTGCTACAGTGCTGTTTAACAAGCATAAAATCAACTCCCAGTGTTTTTTCAAAATCAATTACTGGTTTTGCCTGTTCTGCAGTTAAGATTTGCAAATTACTATGAGAATCCTTGACTTTCTCTGTTACCCCATTGCCATAAACTCTTGCGACACCAATGCCATTGAAAATTACTTGGCCTTCAGGCTTACATTAAGGAAAAAAAAAGTGTCCCTTCTAGTTGAAAAGAAAACAGTCCTTGTGTAACCTGGCAGATTGGGCAGTGTTACCTTCAGAGGTGAGACATGAAAGCTGAATTTGCCCTTTTCATCAGAAAAGTACAATTAATTCCAAAATTAACTGGCAGTGACTTGGGGGATGGATTTCTTTTTATAGATTGTTGACTCTAGCAACACCATGCTACTGAGGTTTACCTCACAGTCCAGCTTTTTTAGTTTACTGTGTCCTGCTGCCCCTTTCCTGTTCACTGTTGCTTACAAATGACTCAAGGAATACTGTGTTTGATGGTGGTAGATGTAGTGGCACTGTGATAATCTGAAAGGAGAGTAAAGCAAGATCTCTAGGAATATATTGTATCTTTTTATTCATTAGATAAATGTAGTTGGAAAAAATATACATACTTCTGAGTTCGTGGCACATTATTTCTGACATGCCACTTGCTGTCATGGTCATTTTCCTATTGAACATATTTTTTTTAATTTGGCCTCCTTTTTTCATGTAATCATCTTGTCTCACATGTGTCTCAGTTCTTAAGTACTATTGAATCTTAAACAATTTCTAGAAAATATGTGGGAATGAAAGATTTCAAAGAGAATTTTGGAGGACATTCCTGTACAGCATAACTGCTCCAGAGCCTTTTGAGATCTGGGAGCTGAGCACCAGGTGACAGCTATGGGAAACCTTCTGGTGCTCATCCTGCTTAGTGGTGTTGAAGTCTCGTGTTTTTAGTGGGGATTTAGAGCCATGATCCTGAAAGCCCTTTGAATGCAGAATTCATACTTGAGGGAGAAAGGAAATCTTTGTTTTTTATATTTATCAGATTGATAACATTGAGGGAACAGTGGGGGCTGGGGGCAGATTTTCTGAGGGTTTGGTTTTATGAGGGGAAGCTTTGTTTGCTTTTGTTTGGAGATTTGTGGTAGGGAAATTGTGTAGGTTTTGTTGGATTTTGTTTGGTTTGTGGGGTGATTTTTTGTTTAATGGGTGGTCAGTAAGAATGCCTGACACAAGGAGGTTGGTTTATAGCAAACAAAACAATGTTTTTGCTTTGGGAATTTTATTTGATTTTATTACAGATACACCCTGTACCCAGTAACAAAACCTTTAGAAGAGTGAGAACTCAATTTCTCATGTTTTCAATTATCTGCCTTTTAGTAGAAATACTGATTCTGTCTTTCACTTACAGAAATTTTTCCTCCTTCTTTATACACAAAAGTTATTCTAGTAGTTTGCTTCAGGCTTATGCTTTCATCTTGCCCGTAAATCATCAATTTAAATATAATTTTAATTTTTTAATTATTCTTCTAAAGATTCTCATTTGTTAGTAATGTTAAGACATGCTGCTTATATTAGGATAAGAAAAAGGCTGCAAAAGAATTAAAATGTGCATGAATTGTATGAATATGCATGAAATATAAAGAAATTAAATACTGATGTACCGATGAACAGCTTGAAGTATTTATTTATAGTCAGTCAGACACTTTTCTACCACTTATTCAAATATTTCTCCTGTATAGATATACTTATAAAAGGTATTTTTAGCTAGTGCAGCTATTATATGCCAGCACATAACTGTTATAGACGTATCATTCATGTTTTATGTTCTTTCTCTGAGTATTAAGTAAACAAGTATTTAGGAAAGTGAAAAATGGTGATTTTGAGCCTTCATGTGCTGTTTTATCACCTAGTTATCTTTCTTGTATGGGCTTAGATTAGTAATTTTTAAGTTTAAACATTGTACATTGAAACCTTATGTATTTTAATTATTAAAAATAACCAGTCAAAATACATGTGGTTATGAGATGTTTTAGTTTCTTATGTTTAGTTTTATGTCTTTAATTCTATGAGGAACAGCTGCTTTTTCAGGTAAAAAACAAGGTGAAGGGCTTTGGCTCTTGCAAGTTGGATATCCAAGATTTCAAGCAATTCACATAAAAAAGCATTTTGTGGAAAGCAAAATGAAATTAATCAAAAGATAATTTCAATAAAAATGTGTTTGGAAAGCAGCATTTGGGATAGAAATTTCTGTCTTAGTCTTGGTAGTTTGCATATGTCAGTGGTGGGAAGACACATACAAGAAGTAAATCCATGCATTTTTTAATGCAGCATGGCACTGTAATGAAACTGCAGGAGAGTTATTAGTGTGACTGGTTTTGACAGTGGATAATGATACCACAATGTCTGGCCTACAGAGTGTTCTCTTTTATTCTCTCTTACCTTGTTTCACTCGGGTTTTTGACTAATTCCTGTAAAAGAGAATTACAGGTGTATGTTAGAAGTGCCATGATTACGAAGAGGAGTAAGTGCTAAAACTGAATTACCGTGCTGTGTGGCATCTTCGGTCATTTGAGAGCTGGGGAAGAACACACCATGGGAAGAGGAATAGGTGGTTCAGAAGTTGAGCATTCAATCTAAGGGTATTGGTGGGGCAACCAATATCCTCAGATATCCTTATTGACTGGATGGGGCAACCCTGGCTGTATGGACGGACTGGGGAATGATGTGGTGGAGAGGGGTGCTGTGGAAAGGGGCCTGAGTGTCCTAATCAATGAGCCAGCAGTGCCCTGGCAGCCAGGAGGGACATCCCTGTCCTGAGGGGCATCAGGCCCGGCATCGCCAGCTGGGCAAGGGAGGGGATTGTCCTGCTCTGCTCTGGGCTGGGGCAGCCTCACCTCGAGTGCTGGGGGAAGTTTTGGGCACCACAACGGAAAAAAGACATGAAGCTATTGGAGAGTGGCCAAAGGCAATAAAGATGGTGAANCCTGAAGTTGTGTCAGGGCAGGGTTAGGTTGAATATTAGGAAAAGGTTCTTCCCCCAGAGGATGGTTGGGCACTGAACAGGCTCCCCAGGGCAGTGGTCACAGCACCAGCCTGGCAGAGCTCAAGAAGTGTTTGGTCAGTGCTCTCAGGTATATGATGTGACATTTGTGGAGGGTTCTGTGCTGGGCCAGGAGTTGGACTCAGTGATCCCTGTGGGTCCTCTCTAACTCAGGATATTCATTGATTCTGGTGATCTTCATTCATAGACCTCCTTAAGAGGCGTCTCTGTCCCGACAGGTCCACTTTTATCAGATGTAGCTGTAAGTGCAAGGTTGGAATTCAGGGCACACAGAAATACTCGCAGTGTAGCCACAGGTCACCAGCAAGGACTGAGCTGTGCTTTCTGTGCAGCCTGGGCAGCTGTGGGGGCTGGAGGCTGAGTCCTGGAACGACCCCGGCTCGGGGCGGATCAGCTCAGCTCCGTGGCTGCGCTGGTGCTGCTGTGGCAGTGGCAGCAGACTCGCAGCCGTCCCGCTCCCTGTGACGTTCTCTTGCTGCTGGCAGTCTTTCAGGCTGTTAGCACTGGAATAGCTGAATTCTGATGTTGCAGAAATAATGTATAAAAGGTGGAGGCAGATGGGAGTGTTGAGATAGCTTTGTGAAAATCACTGTATAAGATATTGGGCAGTAAATTCAGATGTAGCCTTTTTATGGCTTGCAAAAATACAGCTTGTATGATCTTTCTATTTGAAAATAATTTTTCTCTTAAAGCGTGTCAGAACAAGAGATTTTTCAGAGCACACTGCTGCTATTCAGTGTATATGTATCTGTGGCTTTTGTTCCTTCTGTTCTCCAGCAGGTTTTTTTTTTCTCCTATCTGTAAGTTGGCTTTTTTTTTTGAATGTTGGACAAAAGTACCTGAGTGTTTACACTACACAAACCTTTCTCTCGCAAGCTGAATTTGTTCTGAGCTCAGAAAGCAGTGGAGAGCAGCAGGATGAGCTGCTGTAGCAGCACATGGAGCGTGTCCTCTCCTGACCCTCTCCCCTGGTCCCAGAGATGCCTGGCAAATGGAGGCTTGGCACCCTGCCCTGGCTGGTTACACAAGGCTCTCCGTGTCCTACTTATCTGAACAAAAGCTGCTCTGAGCAACACGGGCATCACACCTAGGTCACACAGGCAGAAAAAGCCATCTCCTGACAGAATTTTACTGAGTCATGATGGAGCTTTCCTTCATGGTAAGTCGGTGAGGATTGTCAGGTTTCAGACGATGGCTTGCCTTGCTTGCTGAATATATGCAGAGCCGAGAGCTATTAAACTTGCTGATGTCACCCTGGAGAGGAGGAGGGAGTAGAATCACTACGTTGAGGTCTCAGGTTTGCATGTAAACAGAGACAGCACTGAAAATCTTGCACTGAAAAGAAAAGGGTTCGTTTTGCTTTTGTCATTTATTGATTAAAGAAACAACAAAACCTTGGGTACTTGCCTGTTACATTTGAAAGAATCGGTGTTAATTCTATGAGAGAAAGCATGTTAAGTTACCTAAATCAGCATCAGATTACTGTTACTTTACTACCAGACCTAGTGCTTTCATCATTTCTCTTTATATGGAATCCACTGTACCTCTCATCCTTGGAAAGGTTATCTTCAGAATTGTTTCCACAATCAGAGGCAAGTCAAGGACTCCAAAGGAGATGGAATGGGCTGTAGATAACTCTGCAATTACAGATGGCTACAAATCAAGGTGATTTAGGGCTTGGCTAATCTTAAAAGTCTTTCCTAACCTAAACGATTCTGTGATTGTGCCTTGAGCCTCAGCCCTTGAGAAGAGCCTGTTAGTTTTTAACATTCAGAACACTGCCTTCTAGGTAAATCCTCTTACTGGGGATTTGAATTTCTATAGACTGCTGTCTGCCTTGAGGTATTGTGTGTCGTCTCTGAGCTGCAGCGGCCTCTCCTGCATAACAACTATTCCACACAGCAGTAGCCAGCTCAGTGCTGCAATATTTGAGAGGGGTGCAGATGTTTGCCAGCCGCTGCTGTTGGTTGCAGAAATGGAAGTTGGAAATTATTACTATTTTTTAAATTTTTTGGTGCTGGTAATTGTGATTAGTGGATCTGCATTTGGTTGATGTGTTAGAATGTGTGCATGGGGTTTTTTTTCTGTCTGATTTTGGGTACTTAATGGGGAGCTCTGTATTATTTATCCGGCAAGAGGTGTAGGTTTGCTCTGTAGGTTTGCTTGTGTGTGTGCATTTCAGAGGGTCTTGGTTTGAAAGCTTCAGGGGTTTCTGTGTATTGCTTTTAATTGTGATAACTGTCTAGTGCAAATAGTGTGTTTTTCTGTAGTTACTGGCTTTGGTTTATCAATTTCTTTACTGTTTGTAGATTAGTGAACAGTGCAAATAGAAATTTACCACACTAAGAAAATTTTCATAATGTGGATTTTTGAATTTCAGAAGTTGGCTACTGTAGCAGTGAATATTTAATTTTTAGGAGGCATTGCTGAGAATATTTCTGCTTTTTTTACTGTATAGCACTTGATACTATTGGCATACTTATGTATTAAAATGGTTAGCTATTCTTACATGGTTGCCTGCTTTCTCTCAGTGAGTCTCACTGCAGTAACCCTTCAGAAGAGCTGCTTCAGAAGAGTTGTCAATCTTTTTACTTTAGATCTGCTTATTTTTTATAATAGCATTGCTAGATGAGAGCAAATCTGTTCCATTCTGCTTTATCTTTCCATAGTAATTGTAAGTGATGGTGCAAGATGACACATCTGTACAGGAAGGATTTTGTACCTTTTAGATCAGTAACACTCAGTTGTACAGGCCAGAGCCTTTTTTTTTTTTTCTTTTAGCAGGCAAAATGCAATTTAAGATAGAGCATTTTATTTTTATTTAGGTTTTTTTTTTTTTAAAGTTATCTGCTTAGTAGAATCACTATGGTAACAGACTAAAGGATGTCTCTGAGGCACTCAACCTGCATTGCAATGTAAGTGAGGGGAGACTGTAAGTTGTCTGCCTGCTGAGCAGTAGGGAAAGGAACAGACACAGCAGAGAAATAAGCTAATAATTAATATTTGTAAGCTATTATTTGATGCTTGCACTAAGGTTAAAAAGTTATTTTATGGTGTGAATCCATTCGTTTTTGTGTTCTCTTCTGGGGGGATATTACTAAAATGTTCATTATAAATCATGAATTTGTGTTGTTATTCAACTTGAGTTTGGTTCATTTTTAAAATGCTGTTATATGTTACAAATGATGTTGATGAAGTGAGTGAGGAAGAAGCTGCATCAGTGTATGTCAGAGCTTATGGAAGTGTCAGCATTCTTCTTATGTCTTGTTACGGATAATACATTAATTTTTGAATTTTTTATCCCTATTAAAATTAGGGTTTTTTGGAAATGTGATGGTCTGATAAAATCTTACACATCTTAGAGATGTGTTTTTTATAGACATGCTGTACTCAAGGAGTTGTTATGACCATGAGGAAAGTTAAGTAGCATCTAATAGCTCTGAGTACAATACTGAAAGTGTGTTGCACCTCTCCATTGACAGACTTTTTTTCTTCCCAGCTACAGCAGTAGGCTCCCAGTGCCACCTAGTTTGGCATCCTGAATAGTTTGATCTAAATTATCATTTTTATGCTAAGAAAATAAAATATACTAAAGCATCAGTCATGTTTTGTGTATTAGAAACCTCCTGGCACTGTGTTTTGTAAGTAACTATTTATTAACAGTAGTATTTCATAGGGTGACTCTTAGGCTCCTGTATTCCTAGGCCTTATTCTCTGTTGAACTAATATGTCAGTTAAAATTTCACACCATGTGGGGATTTCCTCAAAAGTTTATGGAAAAGCTCAGGCACTGGAGTTTTTGTGCCTGTTCCATTCATTTTTATACACTTGTATCTCAAACTAAATAACGATATTGAATTAACATGACATTTGCAGACAGACTTCAGTGCTCTGCTTTTGTGACCTTCTTTATAAATGAGTGAAAAACTTACCTCAGAACCTAGAATGTTTTAAAAGATAATTTTTATATTCCTTAAAGAAAAGTGATTAAAATTATACAAGCTTTAATGTTTAACTGAAGTTTTCTCAACATCTGGAGGAGAGGATGTGAGAACTTACGACCTTCTTATGAACTCATGTTCTAATGTAGAGGTATTCATATTAAATTCTTTTTGACAAGAGTTCAATTTTTTAAAAACTTAAAATAACTCAGTTTGTAGGGAGAGTGTTCTGTTTTTCTAGTTAGACTGAGTGTTTAAGTATTTATCTCCATGAGGCTGTGAGCTGGTGTGTCTGCAGTCCAGTTGTGTATATAAAAGAGTTTATCTTCCAATTTTGACCATTCATTTGATGCCTTCATTATTTCAGATGCAACCCCATGTTTAATGAAGATCTGCTGCTATCATACATTCCTAGAAGTATTGAAGTGTTTGCAATAAAAAAAATGTATTTTCCTCTAGTAAGCAGTTGAACAGAAATTGAAAGCTGTTTTTTTTAAGACACATGGTAAAATGCAGTATTGATTTTCAAGTACAAAATTGATTTACTCTTAGTAGTTAGCCCAAGTGCTAGTATTACTTTGTTTGAAAAGCAAATAATTCTTTTTTCTTTCCAGCATTTTCAGTTAGCTTTGATTGACTGCAATCCCTGCACTTTGTCTAACGCTGAAAGTAAGTAACGAATAAGTATTTATTTTGTTGTGGATCTTTTTTTAACTCTTATGCTCGCAACTGTATGAATTTTTAATTAACCAGGTCTTCAAAATCAAAAGAATTGGTACTGAGACAGGGAGACTACAAAACCTGTCTCCCTCTCTCAGTGGAGACATGTTCCAGTGGAACTGTGGATTGTTTTAGTTAATGGAATAAGTAAAAATTGGGACTTAGCTTATTCATTACTCTGAAGGCTTCAATTCTGGAGGAAACTTATTATTTGACTGCTTTTTATATATTTATAAACCTGGAGCTTGTGCCATGGCAAACATTTAATATTAATTATTTTAAACTTTGCATCATCTTGATAATCTATAACTTTTCAGTGGTTATTTTCATGCCATTTAAATTTATAGATCCAAAATTCAGCATCAGTCTTATTGTAGAAATAAGAAAAAAACCCCATATTTGATTTTTTGGGTTTTTTGGTATCAACTAAATATTAGTCTGTATTTGAACATGTTAATCTTTAGTGCAGTGTGATCTATCATAGGCAGAATGTACTGTAGGCTGTAACAGAGTGTCCTGCAGGTATTTATCCATCGTTTGTGGAATTGTATGCAAGAATAAATGTGTTTCTCCATGTTTTGGAGTCTGTAAGAATTGAAAGGCAGAGAGTTGTGAAGGAAATTATTCCTTCAGTTTTTAAGGTACCTTCATGCTTGAGCTTAAGTTGTTCATGTTGAGCTTAAGTCACCTCCCAAGTCTCACTTCAGAGGGATTAGATATAATATTTAAAAGCATTTCTGTAAAAACTGGACGGAGCTGTGAATATTGTATCAGCAAGGTAGTGAAAGGGAGTTTGTTCACATGGCTGAAACCAGTGGCTGTATCAAGGAGCCAGCTGTGCTTCAAGGCTGTCTTCAAAGCTTTGTCACTTATCAGCAACAGGCACAGATAATTTTGTAAAAATTTGCAGAATTCTCCCTGAGTCGATAGGCTTTTATTACTTTTCTACCAGACATGTGATTCTTTATTGTATTTTGTGTTTGTTCATATTCTTTCTCACTAACTTTATCAGTTTTCACTAAACCTCTGAATTTCTGTAAGGTTTTCCTAACCCGTGCCCTCCAGTCCCCTCTGCCCCCAGATTTGTGTAGAGGGGTGGCCCCATGTAAAGGCTTCAGTGCCTGACAAACCCAAATGAGGAGGGTGAAGAGGACTGAGAGGTGCTTGGCCAGGTCCCTGTGCTGTTCTGGAAGGAGAACTGAACCCCCTGCCTCAGGGTGTTGGGTGCCCTCACTAAATGCTCCATTTAATCTTCCCCCTTGCATTTCTAAGGGCTGGGTGAGTAGCAGCATTACACTGAGTGTGTTCCCAGCAGAAATGTTTGAGTACTAAGCATCTCTTCTTCCTATTTAGGCTGTCTCTAATCTGACACGTTTAATTTTCCTTTCCCCTCCAAGGCATCACTTCATTTTGGAGCTTCACACTGAAAGGGTTTTGTTAGGGGGGGGGGAAATAAGAGAGGTTTTTTAGATCATGAACTCCTGAAACAAATGCAGGGCTTTTCTTTCATCAGTACAGAGTGAAGTTTGATGATGCAGTGAACATAGTGGGTGTGTTATGTGCCCTTTAGCAAGGAACACAAAAAGTTTATTAAAATTTTAGATGATGCATTTCATTCTGACCTGGTTTCCAAGTTGCACTTGGCTTTCTTCTTTGTAGCAGAGGACAAAGCAGTGCACAAAGAGAGATATTTTCCCTTCCTTATGACCCAGAGTGAAACCCTGAACTCCATATTACCTGTATGTATGGTAATTTGGTGTCACACTATTCTGTAGCTTCAAGGGAGAGAAATCTGTGTAATTGAAGTAAATTGAGCTTGGCACAAACACAGGTGTTTTCTTACTTGTAATCCTCATGAACATGGAGCAAAATTCTGTCTTGAAGGAACTTTTCTTTCCTCATCAAAGCAGAATGAGGATTACATTCATCTCAATGAGCTTTAGCTATCTACCAGTCCACGGATAGTCCAGGTTAGCAGTTCTCAAGTCTTCTCTGGGATGATTTGTGCAATGTGAGGGTAATTTTCTCTCTGCTTTTACTCTTGAACAACCCATTTTTCTTTCTCCAGCCAGCAATCTTCTTGCCTGCACAGGCTGCTGGTAGTATTATGGCATTCTGGACAATTTATGTGAGGAATTGAAAATGCTTAACAGTAACAATCAAAGTATCACCTGTAATTAACACTTCTGGTTCAGTTTAACAAGGGAATGACAATTCCTAAAAGGAAGAAAAAACACCCAAATTTAAGATCCCATATAAAACTGGCACTGTGTAACATAATGTTCTGTAACACAGCCAGTCTGTTTCTTGGCAGCTGAATGAAAATGTTTATTTCTAGCTTTGTTATGTACAGAAAATACTACCTGTATTCTCTTACCTCAGCTTCAAGAGATTTTATTGCTAAGTTTACTGAAAGGTTAATGGACTCTCTGTTTCAGAATACAAATAAAATCCATGGACTGCTTTTCTCAATATCTGTTTGCAGTTTTCCTGCTTTGTTAGGATATTAATTTTCTGTCAGGTCTGATATATTAAGTGTAAAATATCAATGTAAAAAAATACTCTTTTGGTATCTTCAAAATGTAATCTGTCTTGGTTTGCATTGGTAAATTTGAAACATTGTTTATCCCTCACTTCAAAACATTGCAATTGCTGTTGTTCATTAAAACTAATAATTTTGATTTTCCCACTCTTACAGTTCAGTTTCACATTGCCCACTTATATGAAATCCAGGTAAGCTTTTAAGCTCATTTTCATGAAGTGTGGTTGAGTTTCAAACTTTGTGATGTAATCAGCCTGTGGAATTTGAATTATAAATGCTTTAGTGAAGTTAGACTAAAGTCTTGAATTACTCGAGAAACTTGACTTGCTTTTGCTAAATTAAAAATATTTTGTGTTTGGAGTGCCATGCTATAAAATGGACTCCATATCTTAATAAACATATATTTACTAATCTCCCAATTTGAGTGCAAAAAAAAATCACAAAATACAACTTAAAGGAAAATTCTTTTTTGAGATTCTATTTATATTTAAAAGGTTATATGTAGATTTAAAAAGATGAAGTTTCTCAATTCATTTATATATATTCATATTGTTTCTCATATACACACACAGAATCAATCCCAACCAGTTGCCAATGTGCTTTTTAAGTTTATAAGTGGTATATTTGACATGAAATTTTCCAATTTAAGTGCAATTTTAAAAGTTTTTAAATTTTCAAATTAAATTGATACATGTGGCATTAGGGATCTGTGGTCAACAGCAAATAAAGCTGTGTTACTAATTCTGGGTCAAATCCTACCACAGAGCTTTTCAGATGAATCTTTTGGGAAATTACAGAACACTTCCTGAGCTTCCAGAATATAAGTAAATTGAAACCAAGTGGCTACTGTGACAGATGTGGTATATTTGTGATTTGACTGACTGGTTACATAATGTAGATGTTGTGCCCTTTTACCACATTTATAGGTATCATATGACTGAGGAAGGGATGTGACATGAAAACAAAACCTATTGTAAATGAAATGGATGATAGACAAATTGTATTTTCAGTCAGTTAGAAAGTAAGTGCTGTCTTTTGATGGCACAGTGAAAAATGGCCTGAAGTATTTCTGTATAAATAATAGATATGAATCTGATAAACAGAATATTTTTCTTTTGAGTGCTTTTGGTGCCAAGTTGTATGACAGGACAGAAATCTGCCATCCCAAAGCACCATTAAGCAAGTTCATGGATTGTTGTGGTTCTTACTTGGCTACCATCCAGATTCCATTCAGCACATCAGTTCTGTTTTACTCCAGCAGATCAAAAGGAAGTTAAACACCCCAGGTCACCCTGCCAGGTGTCCTGTGTAAGTGTGTGACCAGTGTTAGCTGTGCTTAAGCTGTGCTTTCTGGCTGACAATTACAGGCAGCAGGAACTTTATTTTAATGGAAGTCAGAGCAAAAAAGTTTTGGTGCATTGTGCTCTTAGGTTTGGTTTGTCTCACAGTTCTGGTTGGGAGAGGTATCTTGTTTTCTGGAATTTGACAAACTGACAACCAAAAGAGTCCTGGCTTCATTCTGGATATTACCTCTGATACAATTAGAGAGGTTTTGGAGATAGGCTGGTTGCTCAGTTTCCTTTACAGGACACAGTGAAACAGTTTTTTGAACCCCTCCATATACTTGCAAATTATCTACTCTCTTAATATTAATGAAAAAGTTAATTAATTTCTTAATTAAGTACCACAGTAATGCACTTTATATGATGGATTGCCAGGCTCTGGACAAGAGACGAGCCTGGTGCTGGTGAGAATTAGCAGTGGTTAATGCCGGTTTCTAATATTTCACCTCTGGAAGTGAGATGGCTTGTACAGGGTCTAAAGAAAGATGCTGGATTGGGTTCTCCTCCCCTTTTCCGTTTCTAAGACCATTCATGATGCAGCCAAACATCAAGGACTTTGGAATTAGCATAGAGGCATGAGGCTCTTCCCTGTGAGGGTGGTGAGGCCCTGGACAGGTTGCCAGAGAAGCTTTGGGTGCTCTGTCCCTGGAAGTGTCCAAGGCCAGGTCAGAGCTCTGAGCCACCTCATCCAGTGAAAGGTGTCCCTGCCCATGGCAGGGGCTTGGAATTAGATGATCTTTTAGGTACTTTCCAACCCAAAACATTCTGATTCAATGAAATAAAACCAAATGTAAACACTGGGACAGGTTTTGTTAGTATTTTAAGGCATATAGGTAATCAGATTTCTAAAGAGTAAATGCTACAACAAATGACAAAAGTAAAAAATACTCTTGGTGTGGAAAACATGCCCTATTTTAAAAGGCCTTTCTGAAAACTCCTGAGCCTGTAAACATATTTTTCAAAGTGTGAATATTAGGCACTAATATTTACCTAATTTGACATCTAGATTGCTGCTGCTGCTGTCATGCTCTACAGTGAACTTCTGTTCATTTGCTCAACATTCATAGTCATAAACTACAAATTCTGTTCCCAATGCTAAATTTAAAATCTTTTCCTAATTGTTTTTCTTTTGCTGGACATGGATATTTTATTTATTTATATTATTTGTTTTCTTACCAGTTGTCTGCATTTCATGAACACCAATTAAAAATCTTTCCTACCAACTTCCCCTTGTTCCATTTGAAAGTATGTAATTGCTGCTTTAATTTTTCTTCCTGACTAGAATAAGGTTTTCAAATCACCAGTTTGTCTTCTGTGATTTTGAGATTTCAAGAACTTGATAACATTTTTAAATTCTACTAGGTTTTTAGTTGTTTAGTTTTCTTCCCAGTTGTCCCTTCAAAACACCAATACTAATTACTGTGTACTCCTTGCTTAAAACAAATGTAATTAAGCCACAGTCATTTGCATTTAGGTGGCCCCATTTATTTTAATGCACTCTTCATCTCTTTGCCAGAATGAAGTCTAATGTTGAATTACTTAAAAGCATATTTGTGGAAGAGGAGGCACAGAACAGTGGAACATTTAAAATACATTCACTTTTAAGCAACTGTTGTTAGGGAATGCAAAGATAAATGCTGATATTATTACCAAATAATTTCTTAAATAATTATTGAGAAGTCTTAACCTTTAATATACACAAAACAGCTCATACAGTTCACAGAAGTCAATAAATACCCTCAATCCTAACATGGAAATGTATTTCCTGTACCAACACCTGTTTGTGTAGGGAATTGAAAATTGAGTGTTTCTAGACTGTAGGCACACCTAAACTATACAGCAGATAATAAGATGTACCTTCATTATCGAGGCATAAATGTTTTAATTCTACATGTGGTGGGACTCTTACCAGGACAACAAATATCTTGAAAGAGGCAGTTCAAATATACTAGAGGAAGGAAGGAGGCAAAATTATACCAGCCACCCATTATTGATGATCTTGGTTTTTGTTACAAATTTCCTGGGAGGAATTTGCGTGGGGTTTTGTCAGATGTAGATTCACATTCAAGTATTTCCCTTAAAAGCAGAATATTCAATATTGTAGTGTAAGAAGCATAATGCATGTATGAGGAGTTGACAAAATTTAATAATATGCAAATTTCCCTCAATTATTTTAAGTAGACAGTTTTTATTAAATACTATATTTATAGAAGTTATTCTCTTACCATATATATACGTCACTCATTAAAGCTTTCATATGCACTGTATGCAAAAAAAAAATCTAGAATTTTTTGTCAATGTGTTTGTGTGCTGTCAGTGCTGTGAAATCGTTGCTATTGGTGATCTGTTGTAAGCTCTATGATTAATCCATTTACTTTTTTCCTTTTGCAGAGAAAGTATCACTCTGCAAAGGAAGCTTATGAACAGCTTTTGCAGATCGAAAACCTTCCTGCACAAGTAAAAGCAACTGTCTTACAGCAGTTAGGTATGTAAAATTAACTTTTATTTTCCTCTGTGTTTCGTTTTTGCCATCTTTGCCTTCAGCAGTGTTTTTTTAAGGCTCCATTTCCAAAGGGAGTCTTAGACACACTGCACATGGTACGTGAGATTTTCACCCAAATAGAACATGTAGCAGTAGATAATCAAGTAAATAAGAGAGGAGGAAATATTTTGATTAAACTTACAAAATTAAAAAGCTCTTGTGTGTTCAATTTTGGGCAATGAGAGGGTGATTCTTCAGAGAAAGAGGGCAGCAGTTGGAATTCTTTGTTCTCTGTTCTGCCTCTGTTCACATCTCTTGAAAAAACCTAAATACTCTGTGTCAGACTAGAAGAACATGGCAACTGAAAAATTTACCTTTTCTTTCACTATAATTATACTATGTAATGAAAACCAGCTTCTGTAACTAAAAGGTTTATCATCAGGTTTCATTAAAAAAACCACATAAAAAGTGAAAAGGAATTATTTTTTTAAATTGTCGTATTCCATGTTTATAGAAAGCTGATAAACAATTTTTAGCCAAGAATTTCTAAAAAGTGGATAGAATAAAATGCTTTTGTCCTCTATACCATATAAAAGTTTTTCCAGAATATTTTGTTAAGATTGTTCAACCCAGTACAGAACTTCTTCATTCACTTTCTCCATGTTCTTCATTTAATTTATTATTCTAAGTATTAATTTAGCCTGCTTATGCCCATTTTTATTTTTTCTCCCTCTTCACATAGTGGTCATTTAACTCAAATTTGTAACTGGCGTTAAGTTATGGCCACAGTGCTTTCTTTTTCTGCATTGGTGATGCGGGTTGTGTATGGATTTGGAGTGGGATAACTTGTGCTCTGTGACAGAATGTCAAAATCAGTGGGCTAATTTTGAGTCATCTCTGTGAAATCACAAGTGAAACTGCTGGAGGAGTTTGCTGCAGGACTCTGGGTGTTGCTCTTTTTGCTGTCACAGGACAGTGTTGCTTACATCTCAGTAAGCCCTTTGAATTTTTTTTTTTTTAGCTTGATACTATGTCACCTAGTATAAATTGTCAGCAGTTTCATCCAGAAAGGCTGTGCATCTGATCAGTGGAAGACAGGCTTCTCAAAAGAGCTGACCAGCTCTTTTTCATCTCTGTTTGGTGTATGTTGCCACAATAGAAGCAAAGGCACATGGTTGTATTTATAAAATCCTGCCACAGGTCTCTGTGCTAGCAGTAAGAGCAGTGACTTTGAGAATTGTCTGCTGTCTGAAAACTGGATTAACTCTCTTTATTCAATCAGCATAGGTCACCCAGTTTTGTCGTGTGGGTAGCTTCTATGTGGAGAAAGGGATAGAGCGGTCTTAACTGGAACATTGAAGGAATAATGCCTTTTCCTTTGCTCTTCTCTGTTAACAGTGGTATTTATCAGAGTCTGGTGTTTATCGCAGATTTAGTCTTTAGCAGCTGGTAATAAAAACACCTCCTCAGGAAGCACAGTCTGGGTGGTGCACTGCTGCTTAGAAAAAATAATAGAAAATACCTGCCATCTGCCAGAATGCTACTTGCAAAACCCAGTCAAAACATATTTGTATTTGTATATTGAACTCTTTTTTTTTTCACTATGACAGAGAAAATCAGTTTGAAAATAGTTTTTGTTTATTTTCGTTCGCTAGTTAATGTTTATTGAGCCAGATTGGAATTTAGGCAAGTTCAGATGTCTTGTGAGAGAATTACTAAAATCTTTGCTCCTGTTGCTGGCTTCCAAAGCTATGATTGTGGAGGAGAACCCTGTGATTCCCAGATAAACACGTACCCAGTTGAGCTGATGAGTGCTGACTAGTTCAGGTAGTCATCACAGTAAAATCTTCCTTCTCTTTGCTGTTCCATTTGCTTTCCAGACAACAATTCTTTTCACCACTTTGGCCAAAATTACATTAAATTAATGAGACTGAAGATCAAATCTGTCCCAATATTCTTTCTCCAGTTGTATTCAGCTGTTGGATAAGGAAGAGTGTAAGAACAACATGAACATCTGCTTCGAGTTCCGAAGTGCGCTCCCAATTATTTTTGTCTGGGGGCATTGCTAGATGGTGTCTCTGTAATTGGATGAGGCATCTGAGGTGCTGAAATGGGGAAGAATTTAATGTCTTCAGAGATACTCATATTTACTAAAGAAAAAGTGATTGCCACAAGTTCAGTGTGAGAATGATTGATAAGCATGAAAAAAAGACTCATGAGCTCGGCTAGCACGTCAGAGGGATTTTTTCCAAATCTGTTCCAAATGAGATTGCAAAGATCTGCAAAAGAGCATGGCACATATGTGACGTGTGGACAAGGTCTGTGGTTTGGTTTATCATATTAAAAAATTAAATATTAAATCAAATTTTAAAATGTTCCAGCAGTGGAAAAGTAGTCAGTTATGCTGGTTGAGAATTGGGTCTTGCAAATGGGAAACTGCACAGCTTTGGAGTCTTCCATCACCTTCTTTACATACATTCTTCATTTTATCCTAAAGAACAGATCCAGTTCCCCTGCCTGTGCTATTTTAGTGGAAAACTTTTGTTTGCTCTCCCTTTTTTGCTTTCTGCCTTTTTCAACTCCCTGTGCAGGAAGATAAAATTGGGAAGCAGCCCTTGTTTCAGCAGAGAAGTCAGATAGGGATTGCTGGTTCTCATTTCTGTCTTCTAGAAAGAGACTCGTTCTTTTTTATCAGTGAACCTCAGTAAAGATCTCACAAAGATACAACATGTTATCACTCAATCCGGCAAGGTTCTGATGAAACAGAAAATAGGCACACAACATTTCTAAAGATAGAGGAAATTGTTTAATGTCTTTTTTTTACCATTATTCATAATCCCTGAACTATTATCTTTATCTCAGGCTTTGTCTGGAACAGCACCTGGTAATATATCCTTAACGTACAGTTACTCAGGTGATTCCAATAACCAACCTCAGAGAAGCCTTTTTTCCTTAAAGCATGAGTATTTTCTGTATGCTGAAGAACTTCAGAGGCTTGGGATTTGAATCAAAATCGTAGTTTGTTTATTAGTGACACAAAGTTGTGCTATGTGACTGCAAAAATCACTGGGGTTTTTTCTTTTTTTTTCTCCCTCATTGGTAGATTTTTTGCTTGATCAATTTTCAGTCAAGATAAAGTACTTTTTTCAGCACTGTCACCACTTGACTTTTTACCTGACATTTCTTGCAGTCCATGAAATATTTGAACTTCTGCTTGCGACCACAATTTTCAAGTGATATTTCTGAGACCACCTCAGGCAAATGTTGTTCAGTAGCTGTGATTTTGTTTTCTACTGCCTTTGTTCAAATTTGGAAGTTTGCATTCCATTTGCAGAAGTGTGGTGTCTGTTAACAAGTATGATGAGCCCATGGAATAAAAAAAAATGAGCTGTATCAAACAGGTAGAATAGAAATCATAAAGGAAGGTGTAATTACAGAGAGCAAGGTGAGCCTGCAAATACCGATCAGTTCCTTCTCAGTCTTGCCTGTCCGTGTAGTTTGACTTTATCAGGAAGCACCAGTTCAGGGTGCTGAATGTTTAGCTCTCAGAGGTTTTAAGTGGACAGGCAGTGCAGGTTTGTGCTTAACTCTGTCATTAACCAGAACTTTATACAACCCTTGGGTAGTTTATGAAATTAGTGTCATAGTGTTCCATAAATGACTGTTTATGGGTGTGACAGGGACAGTCTTCTGTCGCATCTTACATTTTACAAATGTTTTTTGGAAAGCAGTGGCTTGTTAAGACAAATACATGGCTATTGAGCAAACAGCAAGATGCTGCTGAGCACTGTGGTATGCAGTGATTTCAGCAAGCCAGCTGCTGGCCAGAAAAGATTTCCTTGTTTGTACTCATTGTATGAACAGCAGTGAGATGGTTTTGTGGCTGCTTGAAGGAATTCCATCTGAGCATAGAGGCAGATGAGGAGCAGCTGGAGAAGGTGATGAAGGTGCTTTGTTTGAAGTGGTAACCAAGCCTTGCATCAGTGCTAGAGCAGAGATGCATTTTAATAGCATGCAAAATATTATTGGGGAGGATGGGTTGTGGGAGGCCTTTAAAGTGGGGATGAATAATTTGTCTAATGTAATGAAAGAAGAAAAGGCATTTGAAAGAATATGACGTGTGGTTAGATTAATTTGTTATGTAGATGAGAGGTGATGGCATTTGTCAAGGTGAATGGAAAATACGTTGTATTAATGAGGAGGAAATGACAATGTAAGAAAGATTCAAGTGGAGATGCAAAAATTCTTAGTCCAAATGTAGATATGGGACAAATACAAGGATTTAGAAGAAAAAGAGTAAACAATGTAATACTCTTTTAATAACATGTGTATCTAGATGTTACACATGTTAGATACAGGTATATATAGAGATATATTTGTAAATATATATGTATGTATAAAAAGATAATTGCTATGTGTGACAGGGAGAATGGTGGCGTTTTTCACAATGTCAGAGAAGGTATCTGTGTTCAGAGGAGGAAAGACATTAATATTCACTTTTATAGTAGGAGATTGAGCATTTCATAATTGTGCTCCTAATCTCTTAGAAAATTATTTAAACCCAAAAAAGTGCTTTAAAACTATGTGAAAGTAATTTTAACTTTGAGTCGTTTTTGTCCTGTAATTTTAGTATGGAACTTTAAAAGTTTTTAAAACTTTGTAATGTATATATAAGTGGTTTTAATGCTTGATATTCTTATTTTTAAAGAGACACCAATGCTACAAAGTCCTGCTGTGCCAGAGTATTAAATGGTCTTGGGGAATTTCACTTCTCCCATTTGTGAATTGTTTTTGTAGGCTGGATGCATCACACCGTGGATCAGCTTGGAGACAAGGCAACCAAGGAAAGCTATGCTATACAGTATCTCCAGAAATCTCTAGAAGCGGATCCAAATTCTGGTCAATCCTGGTATTTCCTTGGAAGGTGAGAACAGACTTTATAGACACTGTAACTATATTGGTAAATATTTTGAGGATACTCATTATTGTATTTTACATAGTTTTTCTTCTTAATCCTGTCAGAGGAAAAGTGAAGGGAAAGTATGTATATATCTACTGAAGTCTTAAATTTTCTGGGAAGTGTATGAAAAGACAAGGTGCTAACATATTTGGGATGAACAAAGATTAGAAGTTGTTAGAATGTTACCCAAGTGGCTTTGCTTTTTTGTAGTTATTATTCAGTTTACACATTTACAGTAATCTGAATATATCCAGCCTGGTTTTACCTGTTTCTCTCCCTCTTTTTTGTAAATCCTCTCTGAATGTTGTTACTTTTTTCATCCTTTTTTCATCATTCTTTCTCTCTTTATTTTCTCAGAATCTCCCTCCTAATCTCAGTTTTTGCACTGAAATACAAACATTTTCCTAGGTAGACATCCATTTTTAGAGGGCATACACAGCAATGTATGGCTCAGACTGATCCGTTCTAATGTCTATTTAAGTGTTCCATTAATTTTGTAGCCTTTGACAGTATTTTTTACTTGAAAAATAACATTCCCAGATGTAAATCATACAAATTTGATGAGTTTTTCTGGTCTCCTTTTTTAAGAAAATTGAGTACTTCACTTAAGCCAGCAATAACTATTAAAATACTCAGGTTTTGGAGAAAGCTTTGAGGGCAATTCAAGTCCATATGTGAACACATCAGTTCTGTTGAGGAATACTTTTAAAAAGAATGAGGCAAAAATAAAATGAATATCCTAACCTCAGTGTCTTCCAGCTGACATTCTTGGGGATGCTGGTCACATACAGCTGGAACCCATTTTTGATTTTGTCATGCTAATAATATTTCTCCAGCTGTTCCTGTAAGACAGGGATCTCCAACCAGCACTGAGTGTGTGGGACAGAGGGGCAGGGCAAGCGTGGAGGGAAAAGGGAAAATGAGCCAGGGATCATCTTGTGCATCTCATCTTCCACTGGGCTGAAATCCTGTTTTTTCTTCAGTAGTCCCAGTCCAGCTGCCTTGAGCAAGTTGAAAGGAATTACATATTGAACTCGGAGCTCTCTACACATGCAACTGCTGTGCTCTGCTCTCAGAGAACAGCAGGGTGAAGCCTAGGACCCTCCAGACAAGGGGGAAAATTCAGGAAATGGGGTGAAAAATTTAGTGGGAGCATTTGTTTTGCTTTACAGGGAGGACTAGAACAAAAATGTTTCTGTGCCCCATTTCTCCAGTCCATACTCTGACAGGAGGAGAACAGGGTTATGGGGTTGTGCATTCACTCTTTTTTCTCTCCTCATGTAATCCCTTGTGCTGTTCCTTCCTCTGCTGGTTGTCCAAACCAGATAGCAAGTTGGTTAAAGCTGTCTTTGGAAATACATCAGCACCTCCCTTGTCTCCCACTGGAAAAACTCCATCTGCCAAAGTTTTGTGGGGGCCTAATAGTAGGACTGCCCTAATGAGAGGCTTTATGTGTGTGATACACAGGCAGAGTGAAACATGTCTGTTGGACATTGGGTTAGATTGTCATTAAAACAATCTCCTGAAACATTGTATTCAGACTTAATGGATGATTTTAGGCAAAGTAATGCTATATTTTATTGTATTCATATCCTAGTGTGCCTCAAAAATACTCGAAAGAGTGTAGCATGTTTGACAACCTTTGCCTGTACTGTTCTGCTTGGTTTTTTTTATTTACTATAATAAATTTTCTATTGCTATTTATGTGTTTTGAAAGTTGTCAGTTCTTTTTCCAACAGGGAAAGGTGTTACAAACAATACAGGACACAGTTATTGTTGATTAAACTAGTAAATATATATAGATGGATATTTGATCTTGGCTTTATTTGGAGCTTTTAATTTTAGAAGTGTAGGTATTGTTCCCTGTGGTATAATTGTAGTTCTCTTTAATGCCAGAATACCTTTGAATTTGTACATGAGCAATTAAAAGTAAGACATATAAAAAATACAGAATCACTCAACCTTTTACAAAATGTGGTGCTCTGTATATGCAGTACAAGTAACTGGTTTTTTCATTACTTAAATATGATTGAGATGCAAGAAATGCTCTTAAAAAGCAGTCAGGGACCATCCTGGTTGAGTTGGTCAGTATCTCTCAATAATTCTGTTTTGTAGAACATTAAGTTTTATAACCATTTGTTTGATGAAATAGGTAACTTAATTGTTTCACTGTAATGCTATCTGTAGACAAATACTGTTTTTATTGACTGATAAGGTATCACCAGTAAAAGAAATGCAAATCTATCAAATGTGGGATGACTGTTTTCCTTACAAATGTAGTAATCCAGGGTTTAAGTAGATTTGGGGTGCCTAAATAAATAATTAGTAATACATGTTGAGATGTTTTGAGTCTGCTTGTGGCTGGCATTCAGAAACAGCAAATATTGGGTGTGTATTTGCATGACTTAACATTTGTCAGATCAGTCTTGGTAAGCTGTGCTCAGTGATTACCTTCTATAAATACTACCAAAGTTCTTTCTTTTCTTCTCCCAGGTGCTATTCAAGTATTGGGAAAGTTCAGGATGCCTTTATATCTTATAGGCAATCTATTGATAAATCAGAAGCAAGTGCAGATACATGGTGTTCAATAGGGTAAGAATGATACAGGATAATACAATGATATAATTCCATGCTAATATATATAAATAAAGAATGTCAGCTTTTTGTGAACTCAGAGGGACTGTAAAGTCTTTTTTTAATTATACACCCATGTTGTCAGACTTGTCTGTTTTGAAGTTTAAATAATGAATTAATATTTGCTTTCTCAATGTTTTAAAATACTGAAAAAGTTACATACGATGTTAAAGTTTGATATATTTCTTCTTATAACTGTGGTTTATATAATGCCAAGATTTATTAAGGGGCTGGGGAGGGATGTGTATATTTGAGTTCCTTGTGTCTTGACTTTGTTATTAATTCTCAACTTCACTAATCTTTCTATTCAGTGTGCTGTACCAACAGCAAAATCAGCCTATGGATGCTTTACAGGCCTATATCTGTGCTGTACAATTGGACCATGGCCATGCTGCAGCCTGGATGGACCTAGGCACACTCTATGAGTCCTGCAACCAGCCTCAGGATGCCATTAAATGCTACTTAAATGCAACTAGGAGCAAAAATTGTAGTAATACCTCTGCACTTGCAGCACGGATAAAGTATTTGCAGGTAAAACTAACGTTTTAAGCAGGGGAAATACTCTTCAAACACACAGCAGAGGGGAGGGGAGAAGTCACACACAAGTTTAACTTGCAGTTGTTTGTGGTGTGTTTAACCTGTTTTCATGTGTACTGTAAGCATATCATAGCCTGTAATATTTTATTTCTTCATTTTTAAGTGGAACTTAATTCCTTATAAACCCTATTTTGCACATTTAATCAAAGCATACTGTTTTACATCATTTTGCTTTTTTCTTTGTATTTGTCTACATTTTTAAGTTCTCATAACATGTAGTGAGAATACGCAACACACTATCTTTCACTCTTGTTTGCAATTTCAGAAAAAAGGAATTATGAGACCTCTGAATCCAGAGCTCATCTTTGTTCTGATTCTCACAAAGGTTTATATTCTGGTTACCCTCTTTATACCTAGCACCTTTCTAAACCCCAAAATTTTAAATCTGTCCTCTCTTTAAGACATAATTAGCTACAGCATTTAGGAAGATTTCATGGACTTGCTCTTACTAAAGTAGGCTTGTGTTAAATTTGCTTTTTACATAATTTTTCCTAGGCTCAGTTGTGTAACCTTCCACAAGGTAGTCTACAGAATAAAACTAAATTACTTCCTAGTATTGAGGAGGCATGGAGCCTACCAATCCCCGCAGAGCTTACCTCCAGGCAGGGTGCCATGAACACAGCACAGCAGGTGAGAAGTTGGGTTATGTTCTGCAGGTGCCCAGCTTTAAGGGTTCTTTACAATCGGTAGTGGTCAAGCTTATTTTATTGAGCACAGGATTGGCTTTTATTAAAAGAAGCCTTTGATTTATTTGCAGAGGGATATTAGATCAAGGAGCTCCCTATAATGTGGGAGAAATATGGGGGTACCAATTTAGAACCTTTGTGGATTTTCATGATTTTAAAAGATTTCATCTTAAATAGAAATGCTGCAGTGGTTTAATAATCCCGTGAAAGGTACACATTCCTCCATTGATGACCATATGGAAACTGATTTTTCAGTTATTGAGATCAGCGTCAGAATATCTACTCAGCCCTTTTAATGTATGTGGGCTGTTAAAATTATAAAATTGAAAGGAAAGCATTAAGAATATATAGAACCATATTTTTGTCTTCCTTCTGTGATTCTTAGGCTTGTAAACCTCATCATCCAAATACTGAACCTGTACTAGGCCTCACTCAAACACCAATTTCACAGCAATCCTTGCCACTACACATGATTCCTTCTAGCCAAGTAGATGACCTGACCAGTCCTGCCAAGAGGAAAAGAACATCTAGTCCAACAAAGGTATATATTCTGATGAACTAGAGCCCCCTACCAAAATTATATGGAAAATATTGATTGAAATGATGCGGCATGCACAGAATTTGTGCTGTAAATTTTAATCCTTTGGCATCAAGGTGGGGAATGTTTTTAGAAATTTTAAAGAACATTTTTCAGTGGTGTGTTTAATCAGATTCCAGTTTAGGCAGGAGGCGCATAAGGGCAGTGCACATTGGTGGCACTATACTGCAGTTGTATAGTAAAGAAGTACAGTTGTAGTCTGCTGATTGAGAGGGAGACAATCATGTCATCCTGTCTATTGCCTTTGCTTATATTTAGAATTCAAGTGTTTCATCATCATGTAATAGTGTTACAGTAGATAAAGTATTCAGTCTTGAAAGTAGCATACATTTAATTGCATAATTTGATTTGCTGATTTCTCCTTATGGTATTAGGTATCATTAACTTTTTTCTCAGACTACTCTGATACTGTTGGGAATGGTAGAATGAGACTTGGTTATTTTAGTACATTCTTACTATTATATATTTTTATATTATTGTTCTTGAAACAGTTACTAGTTCGTTCATAAATAAGATAAAATCTAGATAGTAAAAGAAATTGTGTTGGCCCTTTGGTAGTCACACATTTTAATGTAACATTTTCTCTCAGAATACTTCAGATGTTTGGAGCAGTGGCCATACAGTGTCACATCCTCCTGTACAGCAACAAATTCATTCTTGGTGCTTGACACCACAGAAATTACAGGTATGTATGGGAGATCTTCAGAAGCTCTGTTAAATATTTTGTTTATTTCTTTCTTCCTTTTAAGAAAATAAACCTGGGACATGTTCTGGTTTCATATTCTTGAAATTCAGTGTAAAATACTTCCCAGGATATAGTTCAAGTTCTTCTAATATTTGTGGCCTCTCTATGTGAGATAAGTTCTGGTAGTAAACGAAGTGATCTCTAGCAGAAGCTGAACATTGTATGAATTCTGTAATTTATAAAGTAAGTACATACAGTAACTCCTTTTTCTTATGATGTTTTAAAGACAGATATGCAAATTGTCACACTTGTCTGCAAAGTGAGTTTTGTGACTTGCTGTAGTGTGGGGGATATTGAAAGAGGTGTACAAGTATTGTTGTAATATCATCCCTTCCTCTGAGGTTGTTTCTTGTATCAAATTGCATAAACAAATAGGCACATTCCACAAAATCATTACTCAAATTAAATCTGCTGCTGCTTTTCTGCATTATGTGTCACCTAATACAATTATATGAAATGCTAGATTTTAGTTTGGAAGTCTTATTTTGGGTGTTTTTTGTCAGGAAATTTTGTTGTCTCTTCAGTTCATTTGGGCATGCAGTGAGCTTCAGCAGGAATTCCATATACTGAAAATCAGGCCCTGCTGGAAAATTTTACCCATGCATTGTACGTGCTTTGGATGCAGAGAGAAATAGAAGGGAGCACAGTGCAGAGGCAGAAAGCATTCTCATTAACTGAGCAATGTTCCCCTCAATTCCAATATAGTTCTTCAGCTGTTTCTCTGCCTGAACAATATTGGCTTTATTATACTGTATAATTTTCCCTCCTTCTTTCTCCTGCCTCCCCACCCCTTTGGTTCTTCCACAGTCATTCTCTCTCTCTTTCTCTGTCTCTCTCCAAGCATTCTCATTATTTCCTTCTGCTTATTTTATATTTGACTACTTTTTCCCCTTTTCAGTCTCACCTTTTTCCAGATCCAACTTCCTTCTCTAAGCAGAACCTTAGTAGGCTTCTCTTGAGTACAGTAGACTGGATGTGCTGGCAAAAGCTTGACAAGGTTCCAGCACATATAAAAAGGAAAGCCAAAAATGTATGATGCAAGAGGAGAGTGAATAAAAAAGCCTTTATTGCATTTTCAAAGTTGGCCTTTCAAAATTGGCAAGTCAAAGGCTGGATGGATATGGCATGTTATGTATACATGCATATATATGTGTGTGTGTGTGTATATATATATATGTATTTTATTTATTGCACTACCCTCCAGAGGGAATTCAGAATGGAAGGTACTGTTAATCCAGGGATTTTGGCATGAACCATTTTCATCTGCTTTTTAAGTCATACCACTTAGCAGCAGCAGTCTTATGGTAGAATGATGCAGGGTGCTGAGTATTTTAGAATGATGCAGGGTGCTGAGTATTTTAAAATGAGTAAAGAGATCAGATTTCTGGTAATAGATACCTAAATTTATCAGTTGGAAACAAGATCAATATAATAACTTAAGATATTGCTCTTGGTAATTAAATCATACCATTTTCTGGGGTTTTTTTTTTGTATTTTCAGAAGTTTTTCATGTATGCCTATAGGTTTAATTCACTTTGTGATGAACAGTATTAATAAAAGAGTAGCACAATACAAAAAGATGTTAAAATGTACATAATTATAATAAGAATTCTATTTAATCATACTTGAATGTAGTTTTCTTTTATGGTACCAGCACACTTAATTTTCGTGTGGCAGTAATAATTATACACTCAAATAATTTACAGACTCTCTTTAGTTTTAGTAACTAGTAATAAGGTTTGTTTGCAAGAGAGTGTATGGAAAGATGTTTGAATCTGTAACAGAAATCTCAATTATTTTCAGCTTTTTAAGTCTTGTCTTCATGGATACTTTTTAGTATTTTATGCAAGAAAGTTATTAAAAAGCCAATGCAATTTTAATGATTATGAACCACACTGCTGTTTTTTTAGCACTTGGAACAGCTGCGTGCAAACCGAAATAATCTAAATCCAGCACAGAAACTTATGCTGGAACAGCTGGAGAGTCAGTTTGTCTTGATGCAGCAACACCAGCAGGTGAGAACAAAAATATTTTTCTTATCTACAACACTTTTGTCAGTAATAGAGACTATTGTGTTTCTAGAATTCTAAGGAATTTCTGCTGTACAGAGTTCTCATGTCCTTTGCTGTGTTAATTTTTTTTTGATAAAGGGTAGTTGTGGATTAGTGGTTGAAACATAATGAGCTTAGCTGTGTTTTATTATAGAGCAGCTGGTTAATGTAAGTTTTCAAGCCACACTTTCAAAGTAACAGGAGTGGACATATCTAAAAGCAGTTTTGCTTGAAAATACTTGGCTGTAGTAACAGCTTTTCTCTCGTCCTGTCATTGTTCACTTCTCTCTCCCTCTCTGTCCAGCATCAGCAGTAAAACACTCAGGCTGAAGGGCCAAGAAAAAAAGTGTGCTGATAGCTTTAGTTAACATTTACTCAGCATTTTTATGAGCCTGACAGTTCTCAAAATCAACTGTGAAGATCTTAAAATGAGTATAAAATTGGCACTAACCAGTGCAGTAAAGTACACAAACCTTGTATGACCCTTCCTTTTTCAGTTCCACAGCCAATGTTGTTGTGCTTTGTTCATGTTCCATTAGATGAGACAAACAGGAGTTGCACAGGTACGATCTACTGGAATTCCTAACGGGCCAACAGCTGATTCATCACTGCCTACAAACTCTGTCTCTGGCCAGCAGCCGCAGGTTGCTCTGACCAGAGTGCCTAACGTCGCTCAGCGTGGAATCCGTCCCGCCTGCCCCGGGCAGCCTATGGCTAATGGACCCTTTGCAGCAGGCCCCGTTCCCTGCAGCACAGCAAGAACGCTGGGTAGTACAGACACTATTTTGATAGGCAATAATCACATAACAGAAAGTGGAAGTAATGGAAACGTGCCTTACCTGCAGCGAAACGCACTCTCTCTACCTCATAACCGCACAAACCTGACCAGCAGCGCAGAGGAGCCGTGGAAAAACCAACTATCCAACTCCACTCAGGTACAGCTTCAGTTTGCTCGTAGGGTGCACTCAGCAGTCTTCCTGGGCAGCTCACTGGTGGAAGGCTCTCATTTGTAAAAGCACATTTTCCCTAGAG
>VXBC01002434.1:1401262-1433762 GCA_013399945.1 Ploceus nigricollis | reverse complement strand
GGCTTTGATACAGCTCCTACAAAAGGAAAATAAATTGTTTGGACTTTTTTTTATTCAGTAACGAGTTGTCTTTTATAGGCATAGTTTGTAGGTGCTATACAAGTGCTTCTCTTTAGATAACAAACAACAGCAACAATGTAGATGTTGAAAATTATGATTGTTAAAGAAGTCATGTTCAGTGCTGCTGTTAAGCTCTTCAGAATCTTCTTTTCTTGGTAAGTCAGACAGATTTGGTCTGTCATCACAAATCAGTGTTCTCATTGGAAAAGTAATAAATAATCACAGGATGTTGAGGTGGGAGGTCCAGGAAGGGACCTCTGTGGAGATCATCTCATCCATCCTCCCAGCTCCCAGCAGGGCCAGCTAGAGCAGGTTGCTCAGGGCCATGTCCAGCCAGGTTTTGAATACTTCTAAGGGTGGAAAGACTCCACAGTTTGCCTGGACAAAGATCTTCATGCTGGGTCACCCCTAACATAAAAAAATCTCTATTTTCTATGCATGGGGTTATTCTTCCCCTGCTGTGGGACTTGGCATTTCCCTGTGCTGAATGCCCAGAGATTCCTGTTGGCCCATTTCTCCTGCCTGTTGGTGTCCCTCTGAGTGGTCACACAGCCATCTGGTGTGTCAGCTTGTCCTTCAGCTCTGTACCAGAGATGGCTTTTTTGGTAGTGGTGGTTTCAGCATCTATAGCTCAAGCCCAGGAGCTGTTCAGCTGATGGATTGTGTTAAAAATGCATTTGTGCAGCAGGTTGTGAATCTGTCATGTTGAAATTCAGGTATTTTTGATTGTTCAGGAGTTTAGGTCTTGGTCCATCTTATGTTCCAGTTGATCAGCAGGTGTGTTACTGTTGGTTTTTATCTTTAGTCAGTAAGCTTGGATCATTTTAGATCAGAGGCAGACTAGATTAAGGCAAGGCCAGCCACTAGAAAACCTGATAGTGATTGCAGTGTGGTTGTGCAAATTGCACGGTGTTTTCCCAGCTATCTTCATGGCTGGAAATGCAGAATGGCACAGAGTGTGGAAGGCTGGGTTGTAGAAGTTCAGATTACACTTCTTAGCAATGACTTGTGGCAAAGATATTTCACTGTAGGCTACAGTGGTGTTAGAAATGCAGCAAATTCACCCCCCCCTGCAATAGCCAGTGGCCTGTGGCAGAGCAGGATGGTTGAACCCTGAGCAATAATAACTTAAACTGCTGCAGCTAAATCTGTCAGTGTTCATCTCTGGTGCATGTGCTAGCAGGGAGCCTGTCAGGTAGTCATTAGCTTTGCAAATTCACATTTAGTGCTTGCTGCTTGCAGCCTTCTCTATATAAAATACCTCAAAGTCCTCAGGTTTTCTTGGTAGTCTTTGGAGAGATTTGCCTGGTTTCTTAAAAAAAATTTGTTCAAAATCCAAACAAGCTGAGAAATTGAAATGGCCACTTAGAACACTGTAATTTCTGTAGCTGTCCTTTACGGTTGTCACTGTGTTTGAAAATGTTACCTAAGGTGCCTTTAAAGTTCACAGAAGTCCCTTTAATCATGAGCATGTGGTTATTGAATGTTTTGGGCTCTACTTTGCTGTTTTTCATCCTGAACTCTGTTTGCAGTTCTTTTAGTTGGAATGTTACCTGTATTTTTCTCTGTTAGAATTCTTGTTGGAATTTTTATCGCCTCAATATATTTTACTCCAAAGCATTTTATTTAGGATGTGTGTTTGCTATATTTTATATAGCAAATATAGTGGTTTTGAGCATTACTCTTTTTGATATTAAAAAAATAGTATAAAAGCATGTTTATATCATTCTACAAAAAAAAAAAAAACCTGCATCTGTTACTGTGACTGAGAGCTTGTAGTTCCTAATGTTGTGGGATTTGATGACTAATACTGATCCATGATATAGCAGTCTGTCGCTAACTGTTACCAAGATAAATTTCATAAAAGAGAGAAAAAAAAATCTTTAGGGAGCCTATTTTGTCATCTTTCAAATATTAAGTCTTGTTGTAATGTTCATTTCCAAGTGACATTGCTACACATACTACATTCCTAAAAATTATCAGCTTAACAGTTTTTTTATTTTTTTAAATTGGGACCATGTATGTGTTCTTTCTAGTAGAAGTATGAAAGTAGTTTGAGTGTATGGTGTTAGGATGAGTGCATTGAAAATTGGCATAATATAAACTGTTAGAGACTTCAAGTTTTTTCTTAAAGTTTACCTGATCTGCCTCCAAAATTGCAATGTAACTTTCTTGAGAGAGTAATGGGAAGTGTTTCACTCTAGTGAAATGTTGCATTTTGATGTGTTTGGTGTGCTGTTGTCAGAAAGATCTGCAGTTAGTGTTCGGTAGCAAAATATTTATCAGTTTAGCTACAAACTCTGTAAACCAGCAAGTCCTTGTGTTTGTGCTCTTCGGTGGACATGTAGTATTCCTAATGATACTTAATTTCCAAGGTAAAGGAAGACTCATAAAGGTGTTCCACTTGGCTTCTTACAGCCAGAACTAGGCTCACATAATCATAATTTTTCAAGGGAGGTAAGCTAATACTTTGTCCTGTGTAGTTTGCAGACAGCTCAAAAGGTGTTAGATGTGCTTTTTTTTCTCTTTCTTTCATACGGACTAGAGATTGAGAGCTCCCTCTTCAGCCTGTCTGCACCTTCATTCAGCAAGGCAGAGGACTTAAAAGCTGGATGATAGGGAAAAGTGGAGGAGAGACTTGGTTTTTTTAACAGCTCTGAGGTCAATTACCGCATCAGTCTGAACTACGTTTACAGGTTTTGAGACAGGATTTCTTCTAGGCAAACAATGCTTTCTGGAAATTCTGCATATGTCTGCTAATAATAACAAGAGATTCTGAGAAATACAGTAACTCACCTGTGCTAGAACTGCTTACCTGTTATTTCATAATAATAAAAATTATAACTGTATATAAATGCTATAAAATATATTAATAGTGGGGTTTTTTTCCCTGCCATTCTAATATGTCTGACAGTTTATATTCATAAAGTTGCAGACAGGGATTTCCTAGTCTTTTACTGAGTAGCTGATTAGCCCTTGCCTTGTTTTAAGACGTTCAGGCATACACATGACATCTATGGAGCAGAATTTTGGGCAGAACATCCTTGTTACAACTGTTGTGTGCATGACTGACATAAAGAAAAATGTCTGAAAGGAGGGAGAATTTTAAAAGATAATCTGCTCAACGGCCTGCTGATTGGCAAAAAAAAATATGTAGTAAAATGGAAGATATTTATATGCTAATATATCAGATACTGTGAGCTTCAATACTGCATGTTGACCTTTATTTTAACACACTGTGTGGGAATGCAAAAACAAAGAATTGGAAGTACTTCCTGTAGTACTGATTATATTTGGGTGCTGTCGCTGCAAGTGGTATCTTGAGATTTAAATATGGATTTGTGACCAAAAGTGTTGATTTTTAGAATTACTTTAAAAATTGCAGAAAAGCTACCCACAGTAAAAAACATTAAAATAATTTATTTTTTTCTTAAAAAAAAAAAAACAACCACAACCAAACAACAACCCCTAAAACACAACAGATATAAAAACCAGACAAGACCCCAGACACCTGTGTTGAATAAGCTTAATGCATGGGGAGAGGGGAGTTGTCCAGTTAGTTTTTAGATATTGGAGCTACATTGTATTGGGCCTTAAGGTATTCGTGTGTGTCAGTTGTTGCACACATACCCTTATTTTATTTGATATGTTCTGGCTTCATCTCGAATATGGATAATTATATTCTGTTATCTTAAACCATATTCTTCTTGCTATCTTGCTATCTGACAATAGTCACTTGAATCTGTTGCCCTGTTGTCTTGATGGTATTCTCCAGGCAAAAATAGACATTTTTACAGGTAGGAGCAGGTGGATGTAACTTGGATTTTTTTTATAGCTGGAGCACTAGATTAATCATTTTTATTTTCTTCCTCATTGTTCTGCATTTGGCTGTGTTTACTATATGCTTACTACAAAACCAGGGTGTTTATATTCTTTGTAAGTTGCATTGAAGTCCTCAGATGTCTATTTGTTAGGTTTTTTTTTTCTTCAGATGCTTTCATGTTTTAAAAAAGTCTTGTCTAAAAGAGCCATTTTTTGCATCTTTCAGGCCCTACAGGTTTATTTGTGTTTAGAGCACAAAAGACCTGGAATTAGTAGCAGTTTGGGATTAAGTAGTGCACAAGAGTTGATTCACAAGGTAACTACAATTGACCTACTGCAGGAGAGTGAGCTGCGGGATAATGAAGTTCCTCATCTCACAGGAGGGATTTTATCAGGAGGCAACATGGTAATGCTCACCACCAAAAAGTGACCTGTTAAAGTTCCAAGGGTTTTGTGTGTTGCTTAAGAACAAAGGAGCAAGTATGAAGTATGGAAATTTGATGGTTTTTATAGTGAAAGCCATTTATTAGAACAGGCATTCAGAAGTCTTGCATCACAATAAAATAAAATCAGAATTAGTTAGACAAAAATAAATGCTGGGAAACTGTCATTTTGCGTTACATAAACAAGTGTTGTCTTAATAAAAGCTGCTCAAGTGAAGCCATTCGGTGAAAGGAGGTGCTTTGTATCATAAAATGCAAAACACAGGCCAAAGAGAAAACTCAGTTTGATTCTTCTTTTATTACGTGTGAATAGGTTGTCTGCTCTGTAGAAACAGACTTGGTAAATGCTTTGTTTTGCCAAAGACTAAAGTGAGCACTTAAGTAGGGCAGGATAATTGCAGAGGCTGAAAAGTTTCTTTATATCCATCTTCCTTGGTGCGAATGTTGAGGAAATATTTAACAGAGCTCCATTCTGTTCCTGGGGTGAAATGAGGTTGTTGAGGAGGCTGAGAAGGGGTCAGACATAGGGTGCTGGCACAGCAATTGATACTTGTACAAGGAGCTTCCCTTGAAGGGCCAGACAATGTCACTGAAAAGCCACAAGGAATTGAGAAATGCAGGAGCTGAGCTATTGACTCAGATATGCAAATCTCATTAAGATGCTGTTCTGGAGAACAGTAGGGTGGCAAATGTGCTCATCTTGTTAAACTGCTGCTGGAGTGTAGGGATGAAAAGAAATTGAGGAGGTGATTCAGGGAAGTGTGATTTGGTTAGTCTTCTCTACCAATAAAACTGGTTGCAACAGTAAATTTTAAGGTGGTTATAAACCAACTAAATTATGTTTGGTAAACTATTTACATAGTAAAGTAAAATTCTTTAGGCCTCTGAGGAAATTAACAGATAAAAGACTGCACTATTAGATTAATTATCCTTCCTGAAATTCATAAAGAAAGTCTCCTGTTAAGGTCATTTTAAAAAAATAACCAGCAACAGCAAAACAACAAAAAACCAACACAACCCCAAGTAATTTTTGCGTTATAAGTGAAAACCGTGTAATTAAATGAAGAAAATGTGCTAAGTATAACTGCTTTGAGTTTGTTATTAGAAAAGCCAATTGTTAATAGGGGAGAAAAAGACGTGTGCTTCTTGGTCTGGTTGTGTATCATGTTTCCTTAAAAAGACTGTTATCAAAAGCTCTTTTCTGTGCTCTTAGAAATGTAAGTATCTTTTCCCTGTGAGCAATCTTTCTGAAAGGAGAATTAATGAAACATTATCACAAGACTTGAGATTCAACACTCGAGGTGTTTATTTCTACTGAAGTGAAACCAGCTGATTTCTCACTCAGTGTTTCAACTGGTGCATCTAATTAACATCCTGGAGTAGGGATAAAAATCCAGAATCCATCTCAGAGAAGAGAGTCTACCAGTTGTCCTTTCTAAAACTGATCTGAGGTCAGTTCCTTAGTTTAAGCAGTGTAGAAGAGTTCCTGAGTTGACTTGTATTGTTTCTCATGAAAGAAGTAAGAAATATCTTGGTTATTATTTTTTTTCCTAATTGTTTATTAAAGTTTGTTCACAGCCTTGAAAGAACAGGCAGAGGTCCAAACAAAACTGTGGAGGCAAGAGGTCCTCAGGCAGTTCTGAAGAGATTGTTAATAGGGGAGAAAAAGACCTGGAAGTTGTCCTTGTCATTTTGTGTTGATACATGGAAAGACTCATTTGACAACTCTGAAGTATTTCTGAGCTTGAAAGCTTTACCAGTTTGGCATGATTGGGGAAGGCAAATGCGAGGTGTAGGTTTGACTGTAATGTGTATCAAAAGGGGCTAATAAGGTCTTTTTATAGTTCTTTTTGCTTGGTGTTCAAAGAGGGAAAGTGTAAAGCAATCCATTGAGAAAAGTGACAGGAGACCAGGAGAGATGAGCTGCCTCTCAAGGGGCCTTGTAAAATGATAAAAATACAGGACAGGGAACAAACAGAGGAATTTTTGTGTGGAAAGGGTGATAAGACATTGGAATGGGCTGCTCCGGGACGTGGTGGAGTCACCCTCGCTGGAGGTGTTTTAGGAACAGCTGAAGGTGGCATGTGGTGCCATGGTCAAGTTGACAAAGTGGTGTTTGGTCCCAGGTTGGACTCCATGATCCCAGAGGTATTTTCCAACCTTAATGATTTGTTGATTCCGTGAAGGTGGTCTGGGCTAAACAGTCTGAAAAAGGGTCTGATTAATGGACAGCATTTACACAAGGGCAGTAAATCCATTTCCTGAGGAGGAGTGGGCACTGCAGAGGCTCAGGTGGGCAGACTTCTCCTGGCTCCGAGGGCTCTGTTGGAGCCCTGGGCAGAAGGAATTTGTTCTGTCCTTACTGAAGGTGCTGCTCCCTGAGCCTGGTCTGGGAAGTCAATGAATCACTAGTTTAGGAGCTCCATGGTCCACAAGAGCCTAAATCTATTTAAGGGGAATTACTTTGTGGAGGAAGGACCTGGATTAAATTAGTGTTTTGTTTTTTAAAACAACAAAAGCAATTATTGTTTTATTGGGAATTTTATTTACAAACAAAGGGCTTTTTATTTACAAACAAAGGGCTACAAGACAGAATTGATCAGTTCCTCAAAGAGCATGTTACATCTGGCTAGTGATCTTCACCATAGCAAAAGTTTTAAGAATAAAATTTGAAATACTGTGATTTCACAAGCTAAACACTGCTTAGAATAAGAGATTCTGTTTTGTTCAAAAGGGAGATACTGAACTCTGCAAATGGAAGAGTTCAGTAGAAGCAGAATTATCTGGGAGTGAAAAAAAAAAAACCATGGGAAGATTGACAGTTCAGAGGGAAAGGCAAGCATATGAAAAAGTTTGGTGCCACTTGTTATAATGCTTTTCTTACGTAAGTCAGTGATGTGATTCTGTTTGTCTTACAGCCTCAGAGCAAGGTGATTAGCAAATGAAATAGAGAGGAAAGATGTAAAAGTCATTAAGAAAAGAAAAAAAAAGGAACATTACTTCTTACATAACATGTAATTAACCTATGAAATTCACTGCCAACCTGTACTATTGAGGTCAAAATCAGAACAGAATTGAAAAATAATTAGAAATACATTTGCATAATGAGAAAATCCACAGTTCTATTGTAGGATTTTCTGTAGTTTCATGAAAGGTCTCCGGGAGTATTGCCAGCTAGTACCTGGTTGTGAAAGGCTGGGGTAGAGAATTGCATGATAAACAGGTTGTGTAATTATCTGGCATTACTTGCATTTAAGCATAATGTAAGCTTGATTTGACTTCTTTATATTCCCTTTGAGAGCTCCTCTCTATCCCCTGGCTACAGAAGGAGCTTGGGGAGGGGAAGCTCAGGGAGCCAAGCTGGGTGTTGTGTGTAACCACCTCCTTCCCAGGCTGGTGGGGATTGACAGGCGTTTTTTCTGTGGTTTTGTAATAACTCACAGTAAGAAAGCAACTGATTGTATCTGCTAATTGTGAAGGGTGGGAGTTTCTGGTTTGAACCAGGACTGCACCAAGTGGGTGCTGTGCAGCCCAGTGCTTCAGCTGATTCCTTCTGCAGGTGCGCTTCGAAAATGTCTTGTTCCTTCCTCTTTGTGGATTAATTAATTCTGATAGAATTGAGATAGAGTATCAAATAAATCCACAGTTCCATGTGTTAATTTTAAATGTGATTTTTATTGGTGGAAGAGAGGGTATTAATTTTGTTCTTCTGAATAACTATAATCTCTTGAGCAGTAAAACCTTGTTAATTCGCATACAGCTAATCCTCAAATAATAATTCACTTAGACTGACTTCACAACAAAAATAACTGCTTAAGCACAAATGCTTGTAACTTACTCTGTTTTGACCTGTAAATTGTACCTAAAATCCAAATGTTTAGATAACTGGAAGTTGTTTAGGAACTTTTCATTATCACCAAAAAGCTGTAATCTCCCAAGCAGAAACAAAAAGGGCAAATATTTTAAAAAGTATTGAAACTAAGAGTTCTAGAAAACACAGAAATTATGTTTGGAAGAGGAAAACTTTTAGACAAAAACAAAAAATAATTTAAAAAATGTCTGCACAGAAGTATTAGAATGTTCAATAAGGCAAGAGTGTTCAGTAAATATTTATGTTCTGTGCTTGGGAAAAAGGCAGATAAGATGTTCACATCGTGGAATGTACTCTCTTTTTGAGGAGAAGGTTAAACAGCAGTTATACTTAAATTTGGCAGTTTTAAGTCAGAGGCCCAGATAACATGCATCCGTGAACTCTGAAAGGGCGAGCCAGAGAACTGTTTATCATTCATATAGATTTTTTTTAATAGTTCTTGGAAAACAGGAAAAGTTCCAGAGGACTTGAGGAGCACACTTCCTGAGAAATAGACATAATTCTCTCAGTCTGACATAGGGGTTGAGTGAAATAATAAAAATATTGAGGTGATTAATTTAATAAATGTAAAGAATGATAATTATTGATAATGATTCTTGGTTCTGGGAAAATAAGTTTTATCCTGTGACCTTTAATATCTTTTGAGGTAGAATTTTTATTTTAAAATAGAGTTAAAATTGGTATCTCTGTGTAACACAGGTAGCTTTAAATCTCTGTGATACTTTTATTTTTTTTTGGGCAGGTGGGATGCTGCAGAATAAGTCCTGTCCCTAAAATGTGTCTGGCAATTGCCTGATAAGTATTCTGTGGGTGACTGTTGAAACTGTGTCACACCTGGGCTTCTGGTCAGCTGTATGTTTAGATACAGCCAGAGAGGAAGTTTTTACCTAAGACTGGAGGCTGTAAACTGTCTCTTAAAACCTGTGGGAATGTATCCTAGAAAACAGTAAAATTTAATTGCAAGGGGTGTTCTGATGAATGTGATGATTGCTTATTCAAGAGATCCCATGACTACATGAAATAATCCCAAGCAGCCAGTGACATGACAAGAGGACATGGTCTTAAGCTGTGCCAGGGGAGGTTTAGGCTGGACATGTGGAGGAATTTCTTCACAGAAAGGGGGATTAGACATTGGAATGGGCTGCCCAGGGAGATGGTGCAGTCACCGTCCCTGGAGGTGTTCAAGGAAAGGCTGGACATGGCACTCAGGACCATGGTCTGGGTGACACAGTGGTGACTGGTCATGGATTGGACTCAGTGATCCCAGAGGTCTTTTCCAACTTAACTTCACACAAATCACTCAATTAATTAAGGCACCAGTTCCATCCTTAGTGGTTGATGTTCTCCTAAGCAGTTCTCAGGGCAGTTTGAGTTTGGTCCTCAAGGACTTCCATGAGTTGTTGCTTTCACCCCTGGAGCAATTTACAGTGGCCTGAGTGCTGCAGCTGTGGCTCAGGACAGGCTGCATGTCCCTGTGCACCCCTGGCTGTGTCCCTCTGAGCCTGACAGCTGCTCCTGCCTTCTCTTCCCACTCTGACAGTGAAGGGTGTTGTCCATGCACAGTCCACAACAAGCCAGTCTCCTCTGGAAGTCAGTTTAAATGAATGAAGCTTGTCCTGCCCTTCATTCCTTCATCACAGATGACTGGGTATCCAGTTTCTTTTGGGGGCATAAATCAGGCTTGTTTTGTCTCGAGCAGTGCATTTGTTGCCCCTTTCAGCCACTATGAAATCCTCTCACAAAAACTGCATTCTTGAAACTGGGATATGTGGGATTTTCAGCACAGGTGCTGTGGTCAAAAAGGGTCTTTCACTCTCCTTGCGCTGGCTGTAGTTCCATGTTTCTAAAAGTGGAGAGGCTGGCAGTGGATACTCACACCGTGGTAGCAAATATTTTTAGTATTTCTATAGTGTTTTTTATAATTTCTATTGCTCTGTTTGGCACACAATTACAGAATTATTCTTTAATAGCTCTCTTGCCTTGTTATTAATAGTAAGATATTGTGATTCATTGTTTAAAAAAAGATGATAGGAAAAAAAATATGATAGAGTGAAGCTGGTATGTTAAAGACAACTTTAAATATTCTGCCCATCTGTTTCCTGTGCCACTTAAATTATGAATGTTTTGCTATCTCAGCTTTGCTATTCTTTGTCCATTTTCCTCTTAAAATTTCCACATAGAATTTTAGTAGCTTAATAGGAAATTAAAGTGTGCAATTGGTAATACCAGCTTCAAGTGCTGGGTTTATGAGCTATCTTTGTTAATCTGATCTTTTCCTTTATCGTCTTTCTTTCCCTTTCTCCTCTGCCTGTTCAGACCTGTAGTTCCTCTAAGTGTATGGAAGTTTCTCCTCTCCCCATTGTCACCCTTCCCTGAAACCCCCACGTGCTGTGGCTTTTTGGAGCTTTCAGTGTGATTACCTTGCTGTGACTGCAGCAGCTGAAGTCCCGTTAGTTCTGAACAATGTCCCTTTTTCTTCAAGTTCACTTTTTCTCGTTTTCCTTGACTTAGAAACTTCCTGAGAACTGTTTATCAATGCAAACTGAATTTCGTCAAAGTTCTCTCCTGTTTTTAATACTATGCATTTGTTTTTCTTGGTTTTATTTCTCTGGTTCCACTTCGCATAGAATAGTCTGGATCTCAGGTTCATGCAGCTATAGTCAATAAATTTCTGAGTGGTGATGATTTTATATTGCCATGTGATTTTGGGGTTCTTTTTTTGTTTGCTTTTGTTGGCTTTTTTTTTGTATACGTGGGGACAATTAAGCTTTTGCAATAACTACATCAGACATTAAGTGCTGGCCAGTGATTTTTCTGCCAGGTTGGATGATGACTAATCAAAGCTTCTGCATCACTCTTTCACTTTCTTGGAAGTGAAATTCTGGCATTGGACTCACCTAGCACAAGGAACGAGCTGTGTGACAGGTGTGCTTTGTGGTGTGTGAGATGTTTGCCCATTTTGTTTAAAGTGTTTGTCATGTCAGTCTATCTGATCTCAAGCCCCAAGTCCATCCTGTGGGTTCTGCTAGCTTGATTTGAAGCAGTGATCTCATGACTCAGTATCTGGCTGTACCATGTTGCATAGTTTCAGAAAGAAGTTTTTGTCGCTGGGAGTTTCATCTGATAAAAAATTGTGTTTTCTGCTGAAGACTGTTGTTATATAAAAAAAAAACTTAAGTAACCAGTGAATTTTACGAAGACCTATGACTAAATTATACATTAGAAACATCCTGTTTTGTGGGATGTAACAACAGTGAATCAAAGGAGGTTGGAAGAAGGATTTGGATAGTGTTTAGTGGGAAGAATTTTGAAGTAGTTGAGTAATTTTTAACTTAATTTAATTTTAAGAATATAAGAGATGGTTTTGTCAATACATTCCCAGTGATGGCGACTGGGTATTGACTACAGGCTAAGCTCAGGATGGAGACTTTTCAGGTCATCCGTTCTAGGAAAAGTTACACATCCAGTGGGTCCTGCACACCTGGAAATCTCCAGGGAGAGGCTGCAAATACAGGCAGAGAGGTTCTCCCTGGAGTCACACACAGGGGCATTGACACAGCAGCTCACAGGGGGTAGGGCCTCTTCCTTGTTGCTCCAAAAAATGGATTATGCAGCAGTGGCTCCTTCTGCTTCAAAATGTGTAAGGCAGGGAGGGAAGGGTAGGTGTGGTTCAGTTCAGTGTCTGTAGTGGAGCTGTAGTTGGGTTTTGTGACTCAGCAGTTTTTTGGCTGAGACATGGTCATGTTCTGACTTCTGCTCTGCTATCTCAGCTCCTGTGGAATGATCATTCACCTGCTAAGGTTCTTCACGTGCAGTTGAAACCTTCTTTTCCTGATAAATTTTATCAAAATGTGTCATGCTTGCTTTTATTTGAAATGGCTGTATTTTTAACTAATAGTGGTAATGTTGCAAATTCAGCAGGCAAAATGGGAATAAGTTTGAATAATATCAAATTATACATGGAAAATTCTTGATTAAAACATATGAGCTTTATTTGCATCTTAAATTATAGTTTCTCCTTATACAGCATTATTTTGCATAAGAGATTACACTGATACACATTTATTTTATTTGTCAAGTATTGACAGAGACAGCTCTTGTTTCCTTTTAGGAATCTGGGTAAAAATGGCTTATCTAACAGTAGTATTCTATTGGATAAATGCCCACCTCCACGACCACCGCCTCCACCGTACCCTCCCTTGCCAAAGGACAAGCTGAATCCACCTACACCTAGTATTTATGTAAGTAAATCTAGTGGCAGCAGTACATTGCTGCGTGTCTTTTGCAATTGTTTGGATATCTGAATTACATAATGTAATTATTTTAAAGATGCACTGTTCATCACTGAGTTCTAATTACGGTGCTCTCCAAACTGGTATATAGGCAGGAGAAATGCCAGCCTTAAAGAAAAATTTTGAGACACAGTTTGACTCTTAAAGGACCTGTAAATTAAGAATTTCAGTAGACAAAAGGAAAAATACTTTAGATTTTTTATTTTTAATAGTCAAAATATTGGCAGAATAAGCAAAACAGTCAATTATATACAATGCACAGTATTTCAAAAATGTATGTACGATTTTTTGCAAGTGACAGCTTATGTTAAATGAGCAAGTAATTAAACTAAACTCCCATAACAATCTGCTTCAAAACATAGTGAAGAAAAATGAATAAAAGTTGAGGTGATGTTAAGAACAAAATGTCACCAGGAAAAGGCAGGGTTTAGTTGAGTAGTATTTTCTTACGCAAGCATTACAACTTTTGTTCTGAAAATAAAGTTCCATAATAGCTTTATTGAGCTAACTTCCTTAATAATAAAAGAATAAATTACAGGATATCCACTTCCTTAATAGCAGAAAAATAAAGTATGTCCACAGGCAGTGTGAAAAGCTCAAGTTGGCTTTGGTCACCTTAATTTGGGGACCAGAAGAGGCTGGCACTTGGGTCTGAGTGTGCTGAGAGCTGGGTTAGGCTGGATGCAACAGTGCTTCCAGATGTTTTCCAGGTGTTGCACCTGAACTCATCTGGCTTAATAAAAGTCCATCCCAGCTTTATTGAGTCCTCACAAAGCTGGAAAGTCACTACACTGCCACAGACTGTGCAGTTGTGCCACTGTTAGGGAACTCTCTGTTGTGTTTTGTTTATTGCTGGAAATGCTTTCAGCATTGTAAAGGATTCATAGCAATTAAAAAAAAAATCAGGAGGGAGGCTATAGCATAAAATTGAGGTTATAGGTGCAGAGAAGCATAAGAAAATCAAATCAACCTTTCTGGTTAACATGAGATATACTATGAGAGTAGTCTTTTAATTATACTCTTTCTTGTATACATTAGCTGTAAAATTAGCACTTTTTTATTTCTGAAAAGAAACTGTATTGCTCTTTAGAGAATTCTGTAGATTTAGGGAATGTACCAGGCTACTGTCAGATAAAGAAATTAGGTTCAGGAAACCTGAGTTGCAAAGCTGAAGCAACTTGGGAATAATTCTTGCCAAGAAACAAATTACAGTAACAAATTAATTTCAGGAGTGAACCCAGCATTTACCATAGAAAGAATTGTATGGTGTAGCTGTTCATTCCCCACAGTGCAGGGAAATGCAGAAAATTCCTGTTTTCTTTCTGTTATTTCTCTTTTACTATTCTTTCTTGTTTTACCAATAAGGAATCTAGATTGATCTGACATCTAATATTCCATTATAATTTTGCAGTTGGAAAATAAACGAGATGCTTTCTTTCCACCTTTACATCAATTTTGTACAAATCCAAACAACCCTGTTACTGTAATACGTGGCCTTGCTGGAGCGCTTAAATTAGGTAAATTTAACTTTTTTTTTTTTTTTTAAATTTTATTTTTTGTAACTTTGGGGAGAAATTAATGTTTTTTAAAGAGAAGTCTCGCAGTTCTTAGAAATGGATATTTTATTTCTATAATACTGTTTTACCTGTATATTCCAAGTCGTTAGGGTAATTTGTCATATCTCAGTTTGCTGTTGTTTCTAATCTTGGTCTTGTCAAAAAAAACCTCACCACAAATACAGTAGATTTTGTTGAGCACAGTGGGGAACTGAGCTGTGGATATGGAAGTTTACAGCCAGACATTTTCCTATAAAAAACTGGATGCATGTCTTTGTGTTTAGATCTAATGACCTATAATTTGACTGTGTGCAATATTTTGAAGTCTCTAGGTAGATAAACTATCACTGCTGGTAGGAAACGTGTTTTATGATGGAAGTACATTCATTAAGCTCTGCTCTGAAAAAATACTTTCATGGTAATAGGTTTGAACATTGCAGATTTGTTTAGCCAAGGCATGTAAAATGTTTCTTGTAAAATAGTCCATAGTTTTTTCTAATTTTCTACTGGATATGTGGAGGAAAATTTTTTGGGTGTTAATAATTAACGTTCAGGTGGGCAGTGTTGTGAAGACTTAAAGGGTAAAAATTATTTTAGACTAAACCTTTTGATAACTTCAGGCATTTTCCTTAAATTGTTTTATTCTGTTTTAACCTTCATTTATTAATGTTATTGCTATTAATTAGATCTAGGACTCTTCTCTACTAAGACATTGGTAGAAGCGAATAATGAACACATAGTAGAAGTAAGGACACAACTACTGCAGCCAGCAGATGAAAACTGGGACCCCACTGGAACAAAGAAAATCTGGCGTTGTGAAAGCAGTAGATCTCATACAACAATTGCAAAATATGCACAGTACCAGGCCTCCTCATTCCAGGAGTCTTTAAGGGTAAGTTAATTGCTACTATTCGAGTTACTCACAACTCCATACTGACTCTGGAGCCAATTAATAAGGACTGTTAGAAAACGTGGAAACTGCTAAGGAAAAAGACACATTTCCATTAGCATGAAGAGCACAAGTAAATTTTGAAAATCTGTTTTGAATAGAGAGTCAAATAGTATATTGTTCTTCCCAAATGCTTAGTACAAACTTCAGTTTAGTAATGTAAAATTCATCGTTATTACGTACTTTAAAAGTTTATTAGTTTAAGCTTTTGTATTATAATGTCAAAATTCACATTAAAATACTTAGGACTCAAGGCTTTTTTACAATTTGGGTTGCTTCTAATTTCACACGATTTGAAATCAGATTTCTTTGTTCTTCCTACTATCCTGAATTAATTTGGATGTGGCTTATGAGAAGTTTACACTAATACTAGTCTTTGTTGGGTTCCAAACATAACAGTTCATATTTAGTTTAGAAGTTTTTAGGCTTATGTGACAGAGCGAAGTATTAGAAATAATATTTCCCCTTCCTTCCTTGGCAGAGGGGTTGGACTCCATGATCTCCAGAGGTCCCTTCCAACCCTAACTATTCTCTTATTCTGGGATTCTATGAAATGTGATTTTATTGGTATTTTTAGCATTTTTTACTGAAGTTGTGAGCATATTCTTGAAACTGGCTATGAACACTCCTTGGAGGCTTATGTTACCTGGTGTTGCAAAAAATTGAGCTAAGGTAGAACTAAGACAAGAAGATCATTTTGACTGCTTGTTTGTTAGAAAATAGGGCAAAGGTCAGTGTGGGGAATTGACTATTCCAGTTTTCACTGCCTTTACCCAGAAACAGGAATGATTTCAGTAAGAAGGGAAAGAGAAATTCTAAATTTAAATTTTGTGCATTAGAGGAAAGGATTAGAAACAAAGAAATTAATTTCTAGTTGAAGAGAACGGAAGGGAATCAAGTCATAAGGCTTTGAGCTGGTACAGGGTGAAGAAAAGAAACGGGAATACCATGGGAAGTGGGGGCACGGAAATCTTCTAGAACCTGGGATTTTTCTTCCTGTGCTGTGGTAATAAATTTCAGTAGGATATTGGCTGAAGTCTTCTGGTGGCTGAAGGTTTCTGGTGCCCCTTGAGTAGTGGCACCAATGTTGTATTCCTGTATGTCATTCCAGAGGGGCTGGAGAACATTACATCACTGGAATATAATATCTGTCTATATATCTATATCTATTTATCTATATATCTTTTTTTAACATTGTATATAATTTAGCACACACCACTGAAAGCCTCAGCTTTGGATTTGCACCGCAATGTGTCCCATAGGGTGCTCTGACTCTTTTTTTTCCTTACTGTTACAAACTAGTGGTAAAAATGCAATATATAAAATAGTTTTTAAGAGTGATGATTTTCATTTTTCCCCTGGAAATTAGAAAGACACTGTACATGTGTCCTTTGCCTAACACTGCTCTGACCTGTCCTTAGGTGACTTTCCAGTGTTTAAATGAAAGCTTTATTTCTTCTTTCTATAGCCACAGTTCTCTTGGCTTGCCCTAAGTGATCTTTTTTCTTTATTCCTGTAACAGCTATTGCATTGCTTTTCTAACATGTCTTGCAGCATTTGATAAATCCATCATCACTAGGTTCCTTTTTGTTTCTCTTTGTCCTTCATTCAAAGGATGAATAAGACTTTCTCAGGTACACAGGGCACTTTGAGATTTAACAACAATCCCATTCAAAGCCAGAGATCTTTGGATAGAATCCAGACAGCTCCTTCTTCCTTTTTGTCTCTTTCTTTTTCCTTCTTTGTCCATATACTTACCAAAATAGAAGTCTTTAGAATAGGATTTTGAGCACAGTCTGCTAAAAAGATCAAATTGCATCATTTAATATTGGTTGGATTTTTTCCACTAGTCGTGGTCTCAGCTACTGCTAGTGCTAAAATAGCATATGGCTATGAAAAATTCAAAAGATTTTATATAATGGATTTTATTAAATTGGTTTTATAAATATTAGTCATCCTAGTTTCCTGTCAGAATACCTGCTTGACTTTGCAGGGAGGTAGATGTTCTTATTTGAAAAAGTTAGCAGAATTCTTTAATACCGGATTCCAGTCACCCTCATAGTGGAGCAAGCCAATATACTCATTTCCAGCTTGAATGCAGGCCAGCAGAAATATTTACAGTTAGACATTTTCTGTTGTCCTGGCCTGAGTGTCATGGAATCTGCAGCCATGAAGAAATTTATTTCAATGCATTTGACTGACTTTTTTTATTTTCTTCACAATGAAGAAATGTTGACATAAAATCTTAGACATGGATATTTCAAAATTTGTGTCAGTATCTTGAAATAAATGTATTTATATCTCTGTGTTATCACTTTATGCCTATATATTTTATATGTTCTTTTGTGTGTGTGTGTGTATGTACATATATGTGAAAACATTTCAAAATTGCATTTTATAGGAGGAAAATGAGAAGAAGAGTCACCACAAGGACCACTCAGATAATGAATCCACATCTTCTGATAAGTAAGTGTGTTATAACTCTATTCATTCTGTAGTTGGTTATATGTGCTATTTTACATCATTCCCTTTTCACTTTTGCCTGATACATTTGTTACATTTGCAGCTCTGGGAGGAGGAGAAGAGGACCTTTTAAAACAATCAAGTTTGGGACCAACATTGACCTGTCAGATGACAAGAAGTAAGTTGATTACAGTTTCTCCTGCTCACAGTGGGATTCTACATGATGATAATCCTTCTGGAAATCCAGTGTAGTATTCTCAGAGATCAGTCAGTCTGTTGATAAATTCCAGTTTCCACAATGAAATGGTTACCTTTGTCTTCAAACTGTTGTTACAAGTCCTTCTCACACTAAAATATATTTTCAAACTTCTCTTCCCAGGATTTTTGTTTTTCCATTCTTTCTAGTCCTCCTTCTAATCCATTCCCTTTGTTTCATTGTGAGGCTTTAAATTGTTTGCTTACTACTTTATTACTTCTGACAACACCAAGTTCTTAGTTTTTGCATAGAAATTGTAAGATTAAAGTTATTTTTCTTTTTGGTCTGAATTTTCGTCATTCATTGTTTTTTTCCTTTCATTCATACTGTCGTCTGTTTTCACCTTTACATAACTCTTGCTTCTATATCCAGTAACAGTGTTCAAAATGTGTAGGAAAGACCAGACCAATGCTTACCTGTGGGTAAGCCATGATACCTCTCAAGAGCCTCAAAACCAAAATTGAGTATTATTTAAACTATGTATCCTTTTGTGGTAGATGAAGGTAGCTTAGAAAATATTAGAAATACTCTGAAAGTATGTTTTTATTGTCCAGTAGTAATTATTTGGTTCAATTTCTGGTTAATACATACTTCCATCAAAGATCCAGCATGTCTAGGCTGTCAGTCCCACCAGCTGCAGTACAAAAATTCTGGTCTACTTCAGTCATAAGAAAAGAAGAAAAGTTTATGGTGTTTGGGGAGTAAGGACCACTTAAGATGATGACATCTTTTGTGGCAGAGTCACTTTGGAAGATCAATGTGTGCATCTGTGGATATGATTAGAGGTTGCTACAAAATTTTAGATATTGATGCCATTTTTCTATAAAGGAAATTCCATCTGTAGATGCAAACTAGTTGATAGTAAACTATTACTCTGAACAAGCCATTGGGAGAGAGACTTCAAGTGAAGCTAAGCAAAGTTAACCCGAGGCTCACAGGGACTTGGATTTTGATACTTGAAATAGTTCTTGCAGGATCCTGGAGAGATGCCACATCTTCTGATCTGCAGTTTCAGCTTTGGCTACAAAATTATGTTTCCCTTCAACTAGCCTGTCAGATTTGTGATCATATTTGGAATTATTTTAAAATTGAAAGAGTAACACAGCTACCTATGCTAATAATTTTTTGGAAATGTTTGTTTCCCAGACTCTTCTAAGAGTTTCAGGGATTCACAGTTTGTCAATTTGCTATTTTGCTGCAGGTGGAAGTTGCAACTCCATGAACTGACAAAACTTCCTGCTTTTGTACGTGTGGTATCAGCAGGAAATCTTCTAAGCCATGTTGGTCATACCATCCTGGGCATGAACACAGTGCAGCTCTACATGAAGGTTCCAGGAAGCAGGACACCAGGTGAGTATAATCATCATGATCACATGAAAAAAACCAGGTTCTACTGTGGGGTGTTGGATATAACTGCACTGCAGATTTCCTGTATCTTAGAGCATGTTTAAATGTGATAAATACATATATTCAATATTTTTATTGTTCTTACTTAACTCTGCATGTTCAAAGCACTTACAGTGGAAATTTGTGGATTTCTGCAGTGCTAGGGAATTGCCCTGTTGACCTCTTGCATGCAATAATGGATTCTTTAAGGAGAAAAAGAGAGTTGGCTTTATATACGTGGACAGTATTTTTATTTTACATACCTGGGAAGTTTTTAGAGGCTTCCCAAGATGGTCTGGTGCAATCCTAGAAATCAGAGACTTCCGCTTTTTTAGATTTTTACTGTCTGCGAATAGGACTCAACTCTCCATGATGAATTGTGCTGTGTTGGGGCCCTGGACTGGAACTTGAGGAATCTGGACTAAATTTCAGGGTCTGTTTTTTTCTGAAGTAGATCTTCAGAAAATTCCAGTAGGGATTATGGCTCAGTTTTCCAGCTGTCTAAAGAAGATAAAATACTGGGCATTTCTACATGAATTTTGAAATCTCTTTCAGAAAGATTTTTGTACTCCTTGTCTGTTCAATGCCTGAAGTCACAAAGTTTTGCACCTAACCAGGACTGTCAGGAGATAGCTTGAACCACAAAATCTGAGCTTTTGAAGTACTTGTTTCTACAGGAGGGAGAAACTGCTGAAATATTGGTCAGATCCCCAAGATTGGTAGCTCCAATTTTGTTTTCCACAAACTAACAAAAGCAGAATTCTCATGTTGCTGGTGGCTTAACTGTGTGAAGCACCTAAATAGTGTATGTGTCATATAAAATATATAAAAATACTTTAACTATTCTGTAAGTTTTTTTAGTAATTGTATCTGCATTTCCTGGCATTGTTTTGATAGAAAGGCCTTACATAAAGTGTGTTTACTTTTCTCTTAAATTTCAGGTCATCAAGAAAACAACAACTTTTGCTCAGTAAATATAAATATTGGTCCAGGTGACTGTGAATGGTTTGTTGTCCCTGAAAGCTATTGGGGTGTCATGAATGACTTCTGTGAAAAGTAAGCTGGACATGGTTTTTTTCTCTTATCAAATTTTGTGTGCCTGTCTCAGACCTGAGGGGGGAAATTACTGAGGATGTTCTACTGGGACATTATTTTATGGGTTTTCCATGTAGTCAGATGGCTTTTAGAAGTAGGTCAAAATGCAAAATCTAGAGTTCATACAAAATACCACATTTGTACGATATACAGAAACTTGTGTTGCCTGTGACAAAAGCAAAAGCAGAATTCTCTTGTCAGAAGCAAATAGAGAGTCACTGGTATTTTGCCATGTTTTCTTGTTGCATTTAGAGTGAAAGCTTAATTTGCTCAGATCCCAGGAGGTGCCATGGCAGGCTTTGCTTAGACTTACATATTTGTAACTCCCTGGAAAAGCTGAGGTACCCTGAGCATTGGGGAACTGCTCAGCCAGCTCTAAGATTAGGATTTCTCTGCTGTGCCTTGTGTAGAGTGGTTTTAAAAACAAACAGAACGATACTTTTTTGTACATGCACACACAAAAAAAGAGGGAGCATCAGTTGTGTCCCCTAATCATGCCAGTACTCAAACAGGAGCCTCTGAGGTTGATTGTATGGAAGAAGGTTTTTCTTACCCAGTTGAGACTAGATTAAGCTCTTGACTTCAGAACTTTTCCAGAGCTCTGCGAATTCATCTGAGTGTCTCTCTATTTTCTGTCTGTCTACTGACAGCTGTTCTTATTTCATCCACACTTAAATAGATAAGCCATCTCAAAAATGTAATTTCCACTGATGGAATAGTGATGTCTCTGGCACAACAGGCCTTGTTACTTGCATGTCACTGTCCTTCTGAGGCTGACAGAGAAACTGAGAGCTTGGTAACCTACAAAATGTCTACCAAAAGTCTACAAAGGCATTTGATTGTCTTTGAAAACTGTACATTGCAAATAATCTCTCATGGTGCAGTATAAATCAGTGTAATATTGAGATAAGGATGGGAGAGGAGTGTGGATTTTGCATAACCATAGGGGAAGACTTCATAGTTAGGAAATCCATATGGATTCCATGCTCCTCAGGAGGGTCAGCATTTCTTGGCTGGTAGCACAGACCTATGGATCTGTCTTTGAAAACTGTACAGAGGTTGCTTGTTGTGTGAGCAAGATGCACATGCACACACAGACAGTGTGAGTACATGTTCAGAACAGAAAACATCCTTGGGAGCTGCTGTGGTCTGTACAGGAGATCAGGCAGTGATGAAAAAAGCAGCATTGGCCACCAGTGCCACACTGGATCTGACCAAGGGTTGGTCTGTCTCAGCATCAATGAGATACTGGGAAACTTAAAGGAAAGTAGAACTTAACTGGAAGCTATAAACTGACTTCACATGGGCAGGTGGATGGGGAGGTGTTCTAATGTATCACAGATGTGAAATGTGGAATTATGATCAGGAATTTTACAGATGACACTCTCCTTTTGGCTAAGGTTTGTGGGTCACTGATTAGCTGCAGAAAACATTCATGGTGATTGTCGTTTTTCACAGGTAGTTGCATTGAAGTATCTGCCACTAACATGTCTGTTGGGAAATGCTGAAGACTTTTTCTTTCCTCTTGTTTCAGGAACAATATGAATTTCCTAATGGGATCTTGGTGGCCAAACTTGGAAGATTTGTATGAAGCCAATGTCCCAGTTTATAGATTTATTCAAAGACCAGGGGATTTGGTGTGGATAAATGCTGGCACTGTTCACTGGGTTCAGGCTATTGGCTGGTGCAACAATATTGCATGGAACGTTGGCCCTCTCACAGGTATGTGTGAGCAGTGCCTGTGCTGAACTCTGTGTAGGTAATATTATACTGCACATGGCACAGAACCTGCCAATTCTTACTCATTCGCCATGCTTTACTAGATTAAAAAAACCCAGTGTGTTGTATTTTTAAAATATGATGTGTTGAAGCTTTAAAGAATTCCATTGTAAGAGGAAGAGAAAGCAGCAAGAATGCAGTCTTGGCACTCATGCTTTGAATGGGCTTGTAGAATTAAAATGTGTATGTTAATTTATGTACTGCCTTCTTAGGTCATTTCTTAACTTTTTCTCCCAAATTTGTTCTTCCCAGCAAACTGCACTATGGATTTCATACAAATTTAAGAACTAGTCCTCTAATATTGGTGGGACAGTGGGTACCTAATAGCTCTTTGGTGAGAGCATCAGGAAATACAAACAGTTGTAAAGTTTAGTTCGTAAAGGAACATTAGGTTTCTCAGACCTACTGCTCTAGGATTCTTCAGTTTTGAACCATGGTCTTGGAAGGATTTTTATCTGTGAGTGTGGAAGGAAATTCTTCAGCTAAAACAAGAGTCTGTCAAGTGTTTGAAGAGAATGTACTTCCAAAAAAACTTCTGCTTTCTTAAGTAGTTTAAAATGTGTCTTTATATGGTGCAATAAAGAGCATATCTCTAGGGTTGTGGGATTGACTGAGAGACCTCTCATGTTCAGTCACGGTAAATTTTATAAAACATTTTTAAAAGAAGGGTGGAGTGAGTAGGCTGCTTAATGAAAAAGTCTGACTCACTTCTTCTCTCAAGAAGAGATTATATACCATAGCAGTGTAGAATCATAATAAATTGTGAATAGAGTGAGATGCAAACATTTCAAACCTGGATTTTTTTTTTAATCTGGAATATTTTAAAATTTACTAATTCACCATTTTTGAAATACTGCTCCATGTTCAGCAAAGAAATCAAACACTTGTCAGTAACTTGTCTGCACAGGTATTTGTTGCTGCTGTGGTATTATGTGTTCTCTCAGCATAATAAATACACTTTTTAAGACATTTTAAAGAATGGAAATGCAGTTGGAATGAATGGTTCGTTGTGAATGATGTTTAGCTGTAAAAGATATAAATTATTATTATAAACAGAGTGCTCTTGGCTGATAATTGTTCCTTCACCTGACTGATTGCTCCTGTACCTGTGTGTTTGTGCAGCCTGTCAGTACAAGCTGGCAGTGGAACGGTACGAGTGGAATAAGCTGCAGAGCGTGAAGTCCATAGTGCCCATGGTTCACCTTTCATGGAATATGGCTCGGAATATCAAGGTCTCAGATCCAAAGCTTTTCGAAATGATAAAGTAAGTTTTTGTTTATTTGAAGATTTACTGTGCCCTTTTCCTCTTCACACATAAACCAGTGGTTGATTTATAAATAGTTCTTTGCAAGACTTTTCTGTTCCTGGGAACCAAACCAAAATTATTTTGGATTCTGTTTTTCAAACACAACACTTATAGGTGCCACTAATTTTATTATGTTTTATATGATGTTATTGTGGCATAGCTTTAGAATCATCTAAGTAACTTCTTTTAGTTAAATGTGCCATAGACTTAATTCAGCAATTTACAGAAAAATAGCTTTGATCACAGCAGCTTTAGAGTATGTATCATCAGAAATAGGAAAATTAGGTTATCAACCCAAATATTAGAATTGGAATATATAGTCATTTTTACAGCAAAGTTAAATTCTGCATTTCTAGAACCTGTAGCTAGTGTTCTCATGTTGTCATTTGGAGATCCAGTATAAATCTTTTAGATAAAGGCAAGTAGGAACATGAGAGCCTCCTTCCCTTTGCTCTTCTGAGCAATGAATTGATTGATGTGTAAAATGATAATTGAGTTTAGTGACATTTCTCATATGCACATTCCAAAATGCAGGAATATTTCAAGCTTCAAGCATCTGTAGTGATTTCCTTCAAAGGGTGCAACTTCAAGAAATGTAAATCATATTGCAGCACCATACTGAGGTTGGGGAATGAATGAACATTTCAGCATATAACATAGATTTGTCTTAAAGTGGGGGAATGAATTCCAAAGCATATTACTCATCATGAGAATTCTCTGGAAGCAGCACACTCTGCTTTGCCTGAGTCTCTACCAAAGCACTTCTGAGCCCTTCTTAGTCTTAACAACATACTGGATCAACAAGCATTGAATCTTTTTATTATTTGCCTTGAAATGGGCTTTAAAAAAATGGGTGAGTTAACTTGTGAAAAAAGGGGCAAAGAAGAAGAGTGTCTTTTTTTCCCCCAGTGGGATTTTTTGGTGACATCTGAGTGCGACATCTTTTTACAGTAGAAATTTAATTTAGGCTTGAACATCTGTTGCAGAATGGTGGCATTGGGGAAATGTTAAATTTGTAAGAACTGAGAATGTTGGAAGTTGACAACAGAGAGGTTTGTAGTCACTCTAAAGCTTGATTATAGGGTAGCATTTGTGTGTGAACACTTTCCTAAAATCTAGGAGCTGATACTTAGGGTAAATAAAGTATTTGCTGAGGGCCTGGCTGTCCTGCCCCTTCAATTAAACATTTAGTGCTCATATTCCTAATGCCAGCTGTCATAAAAAGGAGAAGAGAAGTTGAGTAGCTAGAAATGAGAAACAGGGGAAAATGCAGGAGAGTGTGGGAGGGAGAAAGCCAAAAAGTCCATTTAAAAATACCAAATCCACAAGCTTCACTTTTATCTTTATTTATATAAAATACATATAAAGCCCAGCAGACATCGATTGTAAAGCTCAAAGCAGTTCTGGAATGTTCTTGAAAAAAATACGATTTTGGCCAGTTGTAATTTTGCATTTGCCATGGTTTTGGGTTTAAAAGGAGAAGAATGTGACTGAGCACAGCATCCTTCTCCAAGAGAATCACTTAAAACATTATGAAGAAACACAGAGGACAAAATGGTAATTTGCTGTTGTCTTGCTGGTTGACAGCAGCCCAGCTTTTTCGAGCAAGAGACTCAAACTTTAGTGTACATTACAAACAAACAGAGATGCTGAGGAGCAGATAGAAATTTTGGGTGTGCATGTGCATTGGCTTTTTCCAGTCTACTGAAACCATTTCCAGTTTACTCGGATTAAGCCTCCCCCACCCAGGTTAGTTGTCAGCCAAAACTCACATTCCTGCTGTGGCTGCAGAGGGGAAAAAGAGGGGATGATTAGCTCTGGTCTGTAATGTCCAGCAGCAGCAGCCTGAGATAACTTTTTGCTATGGTCACTCCTGTAGTTATTGAATAGCAGTTCCTAGAAATCAGTATCAGCACAGCCTGGTGTCTGATCTTGGCTTTGTAAACACACTGGAAATGCAGAAACCTAATTTCCTTAAGAGAGGGAAGTAGTTGCATAATTTTCCTGTGGGCTCCTTGTCTGCAGGAAAAACCATCTGGGATTGTGGCTGTTGTCCACAGCACCTGAATTTTCTGTGTACAAAATAGAGATATTTGTAAGTTATGTATATGGGAGTGTATGCATATGTATAAAAATGCTGGAAAAATAGTCATTTTTGATAGAGCTGGTTGAATTTCATCTTGGATAGCTGGCTTCATTGTCATCAGGAAATAAAAGTAAGTGACACAGCTGTCATCTTTTTGCTGAGCACAGGTTTGTCAAAAATTGCATGTCAAAGATACATAGTGTTAAGGTAATTTTCACTTCTGTCTCTGGGACTCCTTAGGTATCAGCATAGTACAAAAGATTAGCTCTTGGAAAATGATAAAAAGTAGCTTCTAATTCGGTTTGAAAAATAAATACAAATATATCTTAGTGGGTTGTGTGAAAGTAACCACTGCGGAGTCAATAAACTAAAATTTGAGCATAGATATAAATATTGAGAACCAGGTTAGTGATGAAAAGAAATGGAGTAGCAGAAGAGAAAAAGTAATAGAAGGAAACTTTGCTTTTGGAAGAAATCTGATGCCTCGTTATATTTTTAGTTAATGTGCAGTTCAGTGCTGTCTTGCAAGATAAAAGTCAAAGAGCAAAACCTGAAACTTTCTCATGAGATGTTTTTTAAAGATTTGATTTTAACAGTAGAAGCGTGAGCAGGAACACAGCAGAAAAAATTATTGAAAACTTGGCTGAGGGAGGACAGCCCTCATGAAAAGAAAAATTAACTGAAACCTCTTAGATGGAAGCCAAAAGGACTTTTACAAATCCATCTGAGGAAGGGAAGAATTTCAGCGGTTGAATGAACATCGTAATAAAAGCTTAAAAAATTAATTCTAAAGTAACTGAAATACTAAGTTCTATTACAGAAGTAGTTTCAGATATGTAAAAGAACATGACATGGGAGAAATTATTTTGCACAAAATCATGAAGTTAGGTAAAATACTTTTCATCATCAGGGAAGATGTATTACTGGAAGGTACAAAGAGGTCAGTTCTGCATTGCCATTGGGATGGTCTCTGTGCTTTTGAGAAGTTTTACTGAATATTTGAGTATTCAAATAGGTTTATCACTGCCCTTCTAGAATAAATCAGGATTATGTGCATTTTTAATTCTCTTCTGTTGAATATTTGATTTTGACTGGACATGATTTACTCATATCTGTATGCCATACCTGCAAAGACTTCGAGAGGGGGATGGTCTCGATTTTCTTCCAATTGAATTCTCACTATACCAAAATTAAAACTGGCTTGCAATCCTAAAAGCTGACCCCATTGAACTTGCACACTGTCACTTTGCTAGGAACCTTTTTGGCTTTCTTAAGGCTTCCCAAACTTCAGGAAATAGTGCTGCATATTCACAGTGATAGGTTGTATCCTTTCTCTCATATTTAAATGCATGAAATAGTTAAAATTTACATTTTCAAGTTCCATTACTAAGACCTGAATTTTATCCAAGGAGGGGGAGTTCACCTTCAAGCTATTGTTTTCTGCTTTGTTTGCAAATTTGGCAAACATTGTAGCAGTGTTGTAAGTGGGTTACGTTCTGGGCAGGTTTTTTTTCACAACTGTAGCTTTGAAAATAACACTTTGAAAAGTCTTTGGATATCAGGAGTGGAGAACAATGGTGGCAGGTGTGCAGGTGTGCTTGCAGTTGCTCTTTGGGATGCCCAGAGACTTTTCCAGGTAACAGCAGAAGAGAAGAATGGTACCTTTTAAGTTTATTTAAAATAATCAGGCTGTATTGCATAAATGAATGCTTTTCCAAAATTAGTGAGCTTGTCAGGAGTTCAGTAACCCAACACTCAAATGGATTAGTACTTAATCTATCACCTATGGTTAGCCTTAACATCATAACTCACATTCACATCAAACTTCAAAAGTGTTGAAGGAGTTGCAGCTTAATGAGCTGCATAATTTTCTTGAAATTGGGTACATGAAAAGAAGATGTTTAACAGAGAAACACACTTTCAGTTTTGTGTTATCCTTACAGTGAGGGTGCTAGTGAAGCCATAGAGAAGCCACTGTTTTTAGTGAAGATGAACAGTATGAGTGTAAAACAAGAGGAGAGTAGAATCCTGAGATTCTACTAACTACTTGGAAACACATAAAAGAAATGTAGTGGGTTTTTTTAAAATAGAGAATGTATGTATTACATGTCTCAGGCTCTAATGGGAGAAGGTTCAAGTTGAAAACACTTGATAGAACTCTTGAGCGCTTCGTTTTCTGTCCAGTGTTTGTTTTTACCTTTAATTTTTTTCAATCTTCCTTCTGTTTCTAATGAGCATGTAACATAACCACCCTGTGGAGGAGAAAATTGAAGGCTGCAAAGGCTGCAGCTCAAATAAATAGGGTAGCTGAGAGCTAAAATTATTGTAAATAACATTGTAATTTAGACATTTGGCGACCTATTTTGCCAGGTTTGTTTTGAAGAACATACCTAGCTCATAAAATGCTAGAAAACAAGTTACATTTTCTTGTAAGGAAGAGAACTGTATAAAATTATGACATAAAATTATTTAGGTATTTTTTGCCTTTACAGGGGGTATGACAGGGAATTGTGGGTTTTAATTTGACATTTGAACTGTTATTCTCTTCATTCATAAAATAAGTACTAGAATTATTTTTTGTGTTGATTTTTTTTTTTCTTAATACCAACCTGTCTGTTCTTTTTCCTTCTTCATGGGAGAAGATACATGCTCATAGATTTTATACCCACTGTGTATAAAGTGATTCCTGGCAGAACTTGGGGTTTGAGAAAATTTGGGATAATAAAGTTTAATGCTGCCAAGAAAGTAACAGGAGTTTTAGGATGTTAAAAGAGTCCTTTGGATCAGGCTATAGTCGCACAAAATGTAAACAGCTATGCTGAACTTGGCAGTTCAAGCTGACTTTTTGCTGACAAAGTTGTGGTTCAAAATAAAATACGAGGATTGCTTTTGAAAACACATTGTTCTGTTGTGCTTAAAAGAGCATTCATGTGTTTCAGTCAAAAATGAAAGGTACAGCCTGTTTGCAGGGCAAGGGGCAGTCCTGAAAGAGGTCCATAGGCACAAGGTCTGACTTTTCCCTAAGCCATGAGTCCAGTGATTCTTTCTAGGCAGCTGTTTCTGAAATCCCAGCGGAAGAACAAGCTCCAAGTACAGGGAAGAAACTGAAGCCTTCTTGAATTTTGCTATCCAGTTGAATGTTGAACTGAACACACAACTGCTTTTGGTTGCAGGTACTGCCTGTTGAGAACTCTCAAACAGTGTCAGACACTGAGGGAAGCTCTGATTGCTGCAGGAAAGGAGATTGTCTGGCATGGACGAGCAAAGGATGAGCCAGCTCATTACTGTAGCATTTGTGAGGTCAGTAAAAATGTGTTGGGTCATCTACTCTTGTAATATTTATTTAAATTTTGCTCTTTTATTGTTGATGATGTTTAAATTTTGCTTTTAAGCTGCAGCATCTGCTCTGTGCTGTAAGCACATCTGTGTGATGCAGTACTGCCTTCCAGGAGCTCATCCAGATGTTTTTCTAGACATGGGCTGTATTTTGCTGAAGGCTCTCCCACAGTACTTCCACAACTTTGTTTTTCACTAAGTCAATTTTCAATTCTCAGTTATTACAAAATGTTGTTATCCCTTCCTGCATAAAATTTGATCTGCTGAGCTTCATTTTAAAGGTATATTGGTCTTCATTTCAGAAGTCACCAACACACCCAGAAGAGAGAGAACTTAAGTCTTTTTTTCCTGCAGGACATACCTTTTCTGCTGAATTTTTTCATTCTACTTACTGTTAATAGTTGCTTTAAAGTATTGGATAATAGTTCTCATGAAGCTTAAAAGAAAATAACATTTTCCTACCCCCTGAAAATGAGTTTCTAGTTACCCTCTGATGGAGCCTCTTGGGCAGGATGAGCATGTGGCTCGGTAGTAAGGAAATAAGTAACAAACTTCTTTAGCAGACACTAAAAAGGAAAAATAAGTATAATTTTTTGAAATCCTCACCTTAGTATTCAGCAAATGAATCCTGCTTTGTCAATATTGACCCAAAGCTTTCCCATGGTGCTGTTCATGCAGACATCCTAGGTGTAATATTAGTGGTTTTACACTGCTTCACTTCTCTGCCCAAGCCTTAGGAGAATGGATTTTCCCTGAACAAATCTAATTTTTCTCTTTGCATGCACAGGGTAAGCTTGTAAATCTTGAAGAAAACGCTGTTTTCATGGTTTTAACTTTTTAAAAAAATGAAATTGTAACGCTTGGCTTTCTGTTTCCTGTCTAATAGGTGGAAGTCTTTGATCTGCTTTTTGTCACTAGTGAGAGCAATTCTCGAAAGACCTATGTTGTACATTGCCAAGACTGTGCACGAAAGATAAGCACGAACCTGGAAAACTTTGTGGTGCTAGAACAGTACAAAATGGAGGACTTGATGCAAGTCTATGATCAATTTACATTAGTAAGTCAAATTAATAAGTGGGTGCATAAATACATTATTTGTAAAGCAGTTGTAGACTGTCTTGGTGCTCCGTTGTACGAGTACCACGGACTTTCTGATTCAAATGGAGGTTTGGGTTGTGTGTGATATTTGCAGAACAAAACCTGAAGAGTCAGAATTGTGTGAAATACTACAGTAACTTACTGCAGAACATAACCACTGAGTTTTCAGGAAAAGTATTATGTTACAATTCATAAAGTTGTGGCTTTAAAAATCCAATAGAGATCACCTGAAGACCATAACTGGATCAGATGGAGATGGGAAGAATCAGGACAGTGAAGCTTGGAGAAACTAGCACCAGGTTCAAGAGCATCTCTAATACATTGGTTGTGGTATGAAGTCAGTATAGCAGCAGAGCATCCTATGCACTCAGACCCTTCCTTCCCCTTCCCCACCCATCCCCTCCCAAATCAGCACTGTCCTTCTGCTTAGCAAGTGGATGCTCTCAAACAGTTCTGTCTCTTGGCTTGGGGCCTCCTTTGCATTTCAATTTAAAGCAAAAAGCCTCTTTGCCATTATAGCTCTGTGCTATATATGGCAGCCTCCTGCTTTGAACTGCGTCAGCACAACTGTCCTAACATTTCACCCAGGTTTCATTGTTCCAGGCAAAGATGGCTTTTTTTGTAACCACAATGAAAGCGATGCTGGATGTATTTATAAGCCTTGGCTTTCTGTTGAAGGAGACAAACATTGGACTAAGTGTTACGGGAATTTCATGTTGGATTTAATATGACAGCCCAGTAAGGGCTGTGCCTTTTGATTCATTTCCAGGTGCTGCAGAAAATGTGTGTTTAGTTATTTCATGTATTGGTAGCATGCCGAGTTGTGACCTTCTGAGTTAAGGCCTCAAGGTTCCTCAGTAGAGGCTGGCGAGAGTGTGGGACCATGTCCTCTGAATTTAATTCCTTCATTAGTCCCACAGAGCCTGGGTTGGTTAAACTTCAGTTCATGCTTCTAGAAGGTCGCTGTCATTATAGTCTGTGAAATGCTGCAATTTCAAAGTGATGATCTGTTATAGAAAAACGTACAAATAAACACCTGTTCTCAGATACTTCATCCAGTTGAGTGGAAATGGGGAAGAATGTTTCTGTACGGAGATGAGAGGGAGGGAGGGGTATTTTGTTGTCTGTGCTTATACATTATATAGGTAACAGTGATGGTACTGTCCCTAGAACAAGGGTTCTCAACCTGCAAGTAGCTCCTTCCCCCACCAAAACCTAAGGCTGGGGCCCTAAAGGACATTGATAATTGTTCTTCTATGAAGTTGCTGTGCCATTCATTTCTTTCAAAGGGGATACACACTCAATTGGGAAGAGTCATAGCCCAGAAGTGACATCTGTCAGATGTAGGAAGAGAGTTAAGGTTTGTTGTAAATCACAGGATGAAGATAATCTCAACTGGCAAAGGTGAATTAGGCCAAAGAGAGAGTGGGGTAAAGTACCAGGAGCAAACACAGGGATGAGCCAGCATTAGAGTTCCATAGCTGGGTACTCTGATATGATCTAAAGTGTCTTTAATGACTGTGAGGAGCTTTTTGAAAGGGTTCCACAGATAGCAGGAAAAGAAGAGGAAATGGCCATCAGAGACTCAGTACTTTGATAGAATGCCACAAAGTGCAATACTGGGAAGCAGTTAGGTCATTTTCTGGATCTCATTTCCTGGCAGGAACAAGACACCTCACTTCATTCTTGAGGCACTTAGTCCCCATGTCAGAGAATCTGAGATTCTTTCCACAGATATCTTAACCTCAGGGGTGTATGTTACTGCTCAGGTAGAGGGGAGGAGGGAAAATGAAGCCCACAAAGGCTTTGGAGAGCCACAAATGGACCATCTCCCCATTGGTAAACAGGTTGAGAATCCCTGTTTTAGACTGTGTAAAGATATATCTATACTGAGGCTACATGGAGCTCTTTGCTGCCACAGTGGGACTTGTGGCTGCTCACATCATATTAACAAAGACATCCCCACAGAATACTCCAGTCTGCAGTACAGGCAAAATCCTAATGCAGAATGTTCATAAAATACATGTTGTCTTTGAGTAAGGTGGAAAAAAAATGCCACTATTCTCTCAAAAGAGTCCTGAAGTGTAAAAATAATAGTGTGTGTGACTTTTAAACTCTCATGGTTACAGTTTGTGCAGGTCTTAGTTAAACACACAGTTTTGCACCCTTGTAGAAAAGGTAATTTAATGTTTTCTCTTTCAGGCTCCTCCATTGCCATCCTCCTCATCTTGACATTTTTTCATGGACATTAAATGAAAACTTTTCTGATATTCAGGAAGTGACCCAGTTCTGCACCACTGATTTTTGTAGCTATCCCGTAAGGCTGCTGGCTGAAAGCTGTGTCTATGCAACCTTCCAAGTGCGGAGTGTCAACCAACTGGACAGGAGAGAGCACTGCCTCCTACTCCAGAACTCAAAACAAATAAAGCTCATCCAGCTGTACTTCAAAAAAATAATTCCATGTTTTGTATATATCTGACAAAACTGGCAACATTATACAGACTACTGACTTGAAGACCACCTCTTTTGTATTTCTCTGTTTCTGGGCTGATGAGTTGGTTTCATCCATTTTTCCCCCTTCAGAATTTCCCTTGGAAAAAGTACTAGCTTAGCTGGTCATTTCTTTGTAAGGTAGTTAGAAATTTTAAGTCTTTCTTTGGGCAACTTTTTTTTTCTTTTTTTTTTTTTTTTTTATTGTGCAG
>VXBC01002434.1:1352425-1401246 GCA_013399945.1 Ploceus nigricollis | reverse complement strand
TTTTTTTTTTTTTTAATGTGAAGAGTTAGGTGATATAAATTTTTTACTGCTTTTATGTTTTTCTGTCTTGTTTTGAAACCATGACGGTTACACTTTTGGTTCCTAAATAAAATTTAAAACAATTAACAGCCAAGTCACAAAGATAAATGGGTTGCACATAGACTAAGGAATAAACTTCAGATTTGTGATTTTTGTTTCTAATCTTGATGTAAATTTACACTATTTATAAATACATATTTATTGCTTGAAAATATTTGTGAATGGAATGCTGTTATTTTTTCCAGATTACCTGCCATTGAAATTTTAAGGAGTTCTGTAATTTCAAACACTACTCCTATTACATTTTCTATATGTAAATAAAACTGCTTAGCATTGTACAGAAACTTTTATTAAAATTGTTTAATGTTTAAAGTTTTTCTATTGTTTGAGTTTTAAAAAGATTTTATGTACAGTGCCCAGTTTTTGTTCTTTTTTGAATCTGATTATATATATTTTATATATACTCTTGTGCTTGTGTATATATATAATATATATAGAAACTCAAATATAAATATGTGTATAAAGATTTAGAGACTAAATTTTTCTCGTTTTAAGTTTTACATCTATGGTAGATTTGAGGTGTCTACTGTAAAGTATTGCTTACAAAAGTATGATTATTTTTAAAGAAATATATGGTATGTATCCTCAAGACATAGAATGACCTTCAGACTGGTTTATTGTTAAATTGCACTTTTTGCAATAACAGACCAATAAATAGTTGCTGCCAAAATGTAGTAGTAGAAAATAAGTAATGGCTAAATTTTAAAGCTCTTCAAGAAAATACCAACTTTGACAGGAAGTTTGGCACTAGTTTTAGAGGAGGAATGAAGAAGATTGAGTTTTGGTGGGGATGTTCTCTAGATTTCAACCAAATTGCAACTTATATATTACAATATGTTCTATTAACAATTTTAAAATTTAAGACTGAATCATCTTGGCGTCATTGTTGACCCCAAAAAAGGACGTTGTTTTGTGGTATTCTATTGTATTTTCACATATTTTGTAATACGGATTCACTGGTAAATTTTTGAAGCACTAGGTATATTTAGGACAAGTTTATAATATATCATTGTAACAGTTTGCAGTTTTAATGATGGTATTTATTTTAAGTTGCTCCTTTCTCATTAGCTTCTTGAAAATGCATTAAATCTAAATTTCAAAATTGATAGCTTTCTTATCGATCAGAGTTGACTGATGCGGAAGGTTCTGCATCGAACAGTTTCTCATAATTTCTCATTAGTGGGGTATGTTAGTGGTTGCATTGTTAAATTTTTTGTAATCAATGTGAAGTGTTACAGGCACAGAGCATGCAGTTAGTTCCTTTTGAACAAAAAGAATCGCCTCTTATGTTGTAGCTTCAAACGAAGGATGTTTTAATGAAGAATCAGCACAGTTTCTCTAACGCTGTTACAACAGTTTAATCACAGGTAGAGCTGACTTTCTTGCTAGTTCTTACTAGTTGGACAAAAGGGTGTAGAGATTAAAGACAAGCGTAACGAAATGTTCTTGCCAGCAAAATTATCAACTAGCAGTTAGGAAGCCAGTATTTGCAGTTCTGTAAAGGTGTAAGTCTCAGCTCTTGATAACAAACTCTACAAATCATAATTTTTTTTTTTTACTTATGTATTTTATGCAGTCATAAATATTGTAATCTTGACAAACCATGCTGCAACTGAAAAGCTACTCCTTTAAAGTAGTCTTAAACCCAAATAAAAGCAAGATACACTTACCTCAACTAATGGTAAACAAAAGGTCCTCATTTCTCAGTGCTGTAAAAGAACATTGCTGATTAGGGAAAGAGCTACTGTGCACTAAGCAGAAGGGCTTTGTACCTTTCCTCCCCTTTGGAAAAGAGGATATGGCATTACCAAGGAAGAATATTCATATTTTGCCAATGAGCAAGTAGACCAAATCAGTAGAGCATCAGGCAGCATTCCTTGTGCTGTGGGAAGGGTTGTCATAAATTGGAATGGCTGCAGGGCTTTAATATTTTGCAGTTTCCGTACTTCTTAATCACACTCTGCTCCCAAGCGATGGACAGTTTGGATCTATAAGCTGCTATGATTTAGAATGCTTTTGTTTCACTTTATTAAAAAAGCACAAGTTAATATTTCGTCAGTTGTACTTCTTAAGAAGCACTTTCTGCTTCTTCAGTTATGAAGCACATGATGCCAAGTGAAGCATTTGTAATCTCTGGGTGTTTCCAAGCATTAGGAGTTGGGCAGGGTGGGGGGAGGCTGGAGTCTGGAGCTGAACTTTCCAAGGAATCTTGGTCTTGGGGCCCTTGAGCTCCACAGCTGAGCCCTACTGCAAGTGATTCTGATCTGCTTGTAGCTGCTAATTGTAGTAGCAGCCAGATTTAAAATGGCCAAAGACGTGGCATTTGTTGCAAGAATTTTCATTAAGTTACAGGCTGAGAGAAAAATGATACTGCTAGGAGATGGATAAAACCAGAGATAAAAATAGGTGTTTAAAAAAATAGTATAAAATTGAATTACAGATGAGAAGGAATTAGAAAGTAAGAGCAACATTTTGCTACTGAGCTGTGGGTCTGAGAACTGTCCTTGAGGAGCTTGACAAAAAGGGATCCTTAAATGAGGAAATAGTGGTGTGTTTCTGAGCTTAATTAAATCCTTCCATAAATATATTCAACAGCATTTGATTTTAAAGCTTTCTTCCAGATACATAACTTGGGAGCAGTTTATCTTTGCTTTTTTGGAGAAGTCCTACCAGTGGTTGCAGTTTAGAAGTAGTGATATTGATATCTATATGCAAAGTATTTAGATAAAAATCACTAGAAAGTGAGATCTACTGACAGGAAATCCCAAAGCTTCCTGAATTTGTGTGGCAGAGAACTTGTTGATCCTAAAGACAAAGTACCCTGAATCTGTGCCTTGCTACGTGGAAGAAGGAACTTTCCAAGTGGCATTAAAGTGATGATGCTTTGCTTAAATGAGCACAGCTTGGCCAAGTTGAGCTGATTCTTGGGTCAAAGGTGGGCAAGGCTTGGTGATTTCACAGCTGGTGATTTCCTGGCCACAAATACATTTATTGGTTAATAAAGAGAAGGAAGATGCAAGAATTCAGCCAAGACCACAGGGAAGAGGATACTTGTCCTTGGTTGCTGCCCTGACCTGGGAAGGGTTTCAAACATGGTACTTAGTGCAGGAGTTAGGAGGGAGGAGGGTGTTTAAACCTGAGCTTACCTAGGTCAGAACCATTTTGTGTGGAGCCAGAGCAGAGAGCCATGATGGGGCCAGCAGATGAGTGTGGTAGGAAAGCTTTCTGTAAGATGGATTTGTCCATAAGAAGGCCATGGAACTGTTGGAGCAGGTTCAGAGAAGGGCCGTGAAGTTGACAAGGAGGACTGGAGCACACCCCTTGTGAAGACAGGTTGGGAAAGTTGGAGCTGTTCATCCTGGAGAAGGTTGTGTGGGGAACTCGGAGCACCTTCCAGTGTCTGAAGGGGCTACAGAGAAGCTGGAGAGGAACTTTTCTGCCAGAAACTGTAGTGACAGGAAATGGGGGAATGGTTACAAATTGAAAAAGAGCAAATTTAGCTCAGATATTAGGGAGAAATTCTTCCCTGTGAGGGTGGTGAGGCTGTGGCACAGGTTGCCCAGAGAAGCTGTGAATGCCCTATCACTGGTAGTGTCCAAAGCCAGGTTGGATAAAAGCCTTGAGGAACCTGGTCTGGTGGGAGGTGTCCCTGCCCATGGCTGGGTGTTGAGCTCTAAAGTCTATGATTGATTATAAATATGATTCTGTGATCTTCCATGGCTGCTTTAGCCAGTGTGGGAACAGGCAGAGGAATCACTCCAGCTGAGAGTGCATGGAGGCAGGGCTGATGAATGTGAGGATTTACCTCGGGGACAGGTCAGAGCCAGCTGGTTCCCATTGTGCTGGTGCTGAGTGGAGGAAGGAGGGGTGCAAGTGGTGCCCACACAAGTTCAAGCACAGAAAGAAGCTGAAGCTCAGCCCCAGATGAGCTCAGTGCAGGGCTGCTGCCAGAGGGCCCCGTGGAGGAGGGCACAGGGTGCCAGGGGCGAGGCTGCCAGCAAGGCAACAATGCAGGGGGAGGGCACAGGGCAGCCTCATTCCAGGAAAACAAAGTCATTCCTCCAAAACGAGGAGAGAGCAGGACATTTGGGGGAGGTGGAACATGACATTTCCTTGTTGGTGCTGGAAGCTCCGTGCAAAGCTGAAAATGGAGGAGAGGGAGAGCAGCTGCTGGGCAGAGCCCCTGTGGTGACAGGGACATGGGGAAGGGGTGCAGCACAGCTGTGTGTCTGGACTAGGAGCACAGGGACCATCCTGAGCCCCACAGGAGCTGTCCCCTGTCACCACAGGAGGGAAGAGCTGTACTGTCAGCTGCTGTGCCCAGGAGGAGCAGTGCTGGCCTCTCCCATTGCAGTGGGATAAAGGGAGCAGGGATGAGTTGCTGAGGTGAGGAGTGAGGTGCCTTTATCCATATTTATTTTGGGAAGCCATAAAAGCACTGAAGGGTTGGAAGATGGGAAGAGGCACCTCACCATGGCAGCAGCAGGGAGGGCTCAGCTCCAGCCTCACTGGGGCAGCAGTGTCAGTGTTTTACTGCCAGTTCCTGCTGCCAGGGACCTTGTTAAAGGGTTAAAATGCAATTGCTGCTGCCCCTGCCTGGGGAACAGTGGGGCAGTGGGCATGCACAGCAGTTGGGGGACATGAAAATGGATTTCTCATTGGAGCCCTCTGCCTCCCTCCTGTCCTGCCCCCAGGCTGCTGATGGGCAGTGGTTGCTTTCTCACAGAAGGCAGCACACTCTGCTTTCTATTAGGATGGAGCGCTGCTCTCAAATGACATCCCACAATTTTTTCTTTTTCTCACAGAAGGTATTTTCAAGCTGTAGGACAGAGCAATTTAAAAGTAACAAAATCCCAGGCAAGGGTTAATGGATGGGCTAATGGTTAAACAAATGGGCTAAAGCACTGACTCCTTTAATGCACAGAGCTGGAAGATTCTTGAAGGAGTCACACCCGAACAACTCAGCCATTGCCAGAGTCCATGGGAGCACTGAAACGTGGCATGAGAGAGTTGGCTCCAAGTACATGCAAAAACAAAATCGTTGAAAGAGTCAGGAAGGGACACCACAAGAGAAGATTGAGAGAAGAAGTAGCCTAAGATGTGTGCAGTGGCATGGCTGGGCTATCATTCAGTTCAGCCTTGTGGGCACAGAGAAAATGAACAGACATAAAGGATGTTTTCACCTTTCCTCCTCTGTACTTTTCATCACCAAATCAGTTGGAAACTGAGTAGTTCTTTGAGGAAAATGGGCTTTTCTTGTGGCAGTGGTCAGTCAGCTGTGGCTGTCAATGCCATATGCTGAGTGCAACATGCAGTTCATGTCCTGGATGCTGCTGGAGCTTTCATCTGTTCAATTTTAACATACATAAAATGTACAGGTTTGGGGTTGTTTTGTTCCCCCAGAACAAAACTGGGCTGTCCCACAGGCTGACCTTCACAGCAGTAACTTGAAGGACTTTTGTGGCACCTGGAGAAGGCTGAGAGGTGGGCAGTGGGTACAAACAGGGTTCGGTCACCTGTCTGCAAGCAAGGTTCAGGTGGGTGCAAAAATGACCTATTTAGGAACCAAAGTGGTCCTCAGGTAGGAGTGAACATTGGCTCCTGGAGGGTAAGTGAGCCACCAGGAACAGCCTCATTTGGGCTGTGATGAAATCCAAGGACAACAACCAGGAGCCAGTCCCAGTTGCCACATGTTTGGGGATTTTTTGGGGGTGCAGGGGAGAGTGTGAAGGGCTTTCTAAGAGTAGTAGCACTAGGCAGGGTACCCAGTGCAATGTGATAAGAGCATCTGCTCTGGTTCCAGCAGTTGAAGACCTCCTTAAAGGTCAAATGCCTTCATAGCTGAAGATCTGCAAAGGTATTCCAGGGGCTCAGGAGCTGCTGGCAGGCTCGGGGCAGAGTTACAGCTTGGTATTTATGTGCAGGACTTTGTTTGGAGATGCCAGTGTTATCTCTGCTGTCCCAGATTAAATGGTGATTTAGGGGTGTATCCATTGCAAACAGAGCAGCTCTCCCAGCTCCTGTGCTGGGCACCAGGAGGAAGGAGGAGCAGGGAGGAGCTGGCTCAGCTGGCACAGGAGAGCAAATTACTCCAGCCCTGCCACAGCACAGTGGCTGCTCGAGTCCCCTGGGCTGTGTGAACCTTTCAGGAGCACAGCAGCTCCTCACAGCTTTCCCTGAGTCCTGTTGGAGAGCCCAGGGCAGGGCTGGGTGCTCACCCACACCCCTTGGGAAGGGCAGGCAGCAGGAGCTGGGAATGTGTTAGAGAGGGTTTAGAGTTGCTGCTCTTTAATACTCTGCCCATCTTGTTACCTCCTGATGCTTCCTAGGCTGGTGCAGCCCTGGTGAGAGCACCCAGAAAGGTTTGGTTTTAGGTGGCAAAGTGGTTGTAATTCTGCTTGAGGAGGCAGAAGTGCCTGGGCAGCCCAGGGATGCTGATATGCAGCCATCAGATAAGGGTGAGGATACTGGATACCTGGCTGGGAGATTTAAAAATAAAAAATTGGTTTCAGTGCCAGGTTGATGGGGTATAATGTTACTGAGAAATAGCAGTGTGGGCTCAGCCCAGGGGTGCCCCATGGCATGATGTTTTGCATCAAAATACTGAGCTTTGGCTGAGAACCAGCTCACAACAGATCCTGGGCAGATGGACATCTTAGGAGAAAAATACCTCAGATCCACATGGATTAGGTTTCCTTCACCATTACCCATTCCTGCACCCAAATGCAATGAGGTTTTGGTATTCCTAAACATGGATGAGGGGAATTGCAGTGTCTGTGTGCACTGAACTGTGTGCTGTAACCATGTGATTCCAAGTCAAGTTGCAGCCTCACATTTAAATCCTGCTTCAGCATCTTCATTCTCAGGAGGAATTACCTCACTGAAAGGGCTGTCAAGCAATGGAAGGGGCTTCCCAGGATGGTGGTGGTGTCACCCTGAAGTGTTCAAGTAACAACATGGATGTGGCATTTAGTGCTGTGGTTTGATTGGTGTGGTGGTGTTTGGTCAAAAGTTGGACTTGATGATCTTGAAGGACTTTTTCAACATTAATGATTCTGTGATTTTTTTGATTTTTCAGCTTTTACCCCTGTTCTCCAGTCAGAAATTCTAGAGGGTTATCTCTAAGACAGATACAGACATTTCCCCATAAAAGAAAAATTAAAAGACCAGAGGGAAAAATACCAGGTTTTGTGAGAACTGTCTTAGTGGTACAAGAATACCATTTTTTTAAAGGTAGCAAATGAAGAAGTAGAGAAACAAATCCTGGCAGGGCAAAAGTCTGGGCAGGCAAAAAATCGTTTGACCGAGTGCTTGGTGAAGCCCCCTCAGTTCTGTTAACAGAGAAATAATGTGTGTGTCAGTAAATGATGATACCTTGAAAAGCTGCTTCAGCAGCTACAAAGTGAAAAGCAAAGGTGGAATGAGTTTCCCAGCACCGAGCAAAATGAGTTGGCAATTACCATAAGAGCAACTTCAGTTCCTAATTTTCAAAATCAGTGCAAAATGCTGTTTACAGAGCTCGATGGAGCCTCTAGCAATTAGGGCTGTGTTATGAAGAATGCCATGGCTAATGCTCTCTATGGCTTATTTACACAACCACGAGATGGGAGAACATAAGACAGCATATGAATGAAGAGCTGCTGTGTTTGAATAGGTATTTGATTGCCCTGTGTGTGCCAGGAGCTGCCTTTTTCAGCTCTCTCTGGTGTTTCTCCACCTCCCGTCCTGCTGGCGCCTGCAGGGTAGAACCCCCAGGCCCTGCCAGCACAACCCATGGCTTCCTTCCCTCGGTTCATGGCCACGAGATGTTTTGGGTGTGATGCTGGACTCTGCTGAGCTGTGCATTAATGTGGAAACTGCGCTAGAAAAATCAATTTGGCCTCCAGCACGGAAACATTCCCAGCCCCTGTGCTCGTGGGGAGGCCTCAAACCACCTCCTGTCCCCCAGCAGCCCATCCCAGGGGGGTCACAGGGGTGGCCACTGCAGAGGTGCTGGCTCCTGAAGGAGGGTGCTGGGCCAGCTCAGCTCTTCCCTTGCTGCTCATCATCAGCCAGGACAATCAGTGCTGCCAGGAAAATGAGGAACGCGGTGTTTTCCCACACACATCACTGAGCTCTGCTGAGAAAGGAATGAGGAGGTTTGTGCTGGTGGATTTTGGTACCTGGAGAGAGGATAGAGGGGTGGAGCACCTTGCTTCAGTGTTTCCTTTCCTCCCTGCCAGTGATTACCCACATTTGGCGTTTCTGCCCGGGGAGCCCCTGCACTGCAGGGACAGCGGGTGCAGGGCAGCAGTGGATAATGTGAGTTCAAAAAGTGGATTTTTCTGTGGCTGAGGAGAAAGGACGTGCATTTCTTCCCATCTTCCAGAAGCTGGGTGGTGTGACTGCTTTTGAAAAACTTGAATACACAGAAAAAAAAAATCTCACATAGAGAGGAAGTGCTGCTCACTGCTCTGTGTCTTTTTTTTTTTTGCACCTCCTTCCTCTTCCAGTTTGCTTGGCAAGCTATCTTGCTTGAGATCTGCCAGAGAAGAAGCCCTCTTTCTCTCTATTCTGGCAAACCTCTTCACTTATTGAATGTCTCCTGTGCCTTATTTGTGTGCTCATTTTGGTGCTTTTCAGTGGCTGTGCTCATCTCTCCTTCTCAAAATATCTCTCTTTCTCTTCACATTTATCTCCATGCTGTCACTGGCAAACAAATCCCTAGTGCAGCCTTTCTATTCATTGACACACTCCTTGTATCTCAGCCATGCTCATCACCTTCTCTTGGTGGATTTAATGCTCAGAGGGGAGGAAAAATTTGGGTTTGAAGAATAGGTTGGCATTAGGAGAAACTTCCAGACCAAAGGATATCATAAAGCAATTAGCTCAATACTGCAGGTAGGCCTGTGCCTGTCACTGATAATGGCAAATCCACCATACAAGATACAAGAAAAATAGTTCCTTTTAAAACAGGCTTTTATTTGTCTTGTTGCAAGGTGATTCATTTGTTTGGGCTGTCTGAGAAAGCATTAAATGTCTTTAAAGTTTTAAAAACTGGAGGCATAATGTTTCTCCAGTGCTCCTCCACCTTAGTCCCCATTACTGAAATGCAGTTTTAAATGTTGGTTTGACTTGAATTACTTTGTGGTTCTCTACTTGTTTTTTTTTCACATTTGCCTTTTGCCATGCTAAAGTGCTCTGGGTCATCACTTCCCTACCACACAGGGAAGTGTGGAAGTCTTTCCCTCCTCTGCCTCCCTCCTTTATCCCCCAAGGTTATTGACCAGTGGTTATTGGGTCAGCAGAGGAAATAAACTGGTCTAATTGATAGAAAATGAACTAGAAAGGGTTGCATTTACATTTTTTGGCAGTGAAACCTCGTTCACAGTTTCTGCTTTCTTTAATGTATTTGTTATACCTGTTTGCATGGCAGTTTCCCCTGAGCACAGTTCATCTCATCTGATGTGCAGAAGCACAGAAAACCTCGTGCCTTGGGGTCCCCTGCCCTGCCACGCTCCCTTAATTAAGCTGGAATCAGAGGGCCCAGTGCTGGTTTGGGTGATTACAACATTTCCCTGTTTCTTCTCTTTGCAATTGCTTTCATCTTCTCTGGGTGCACCACAGGGAAGTTTTTCCTCTGGCACCTCTCCAGCTGCAGTGACTTCGAGGGCAGAGTTTCTCTTCCCTGTCCCAAGCAGCCGAAGCAGCTCTTGTCCAAGAGGTGCCCCTGCAAAGCTCCTCTGCAGCCAAACCCCTGGGGAGGGCAGAGACCTGGCCCCTGGCAGTGGGGACATCCCCTGGGAGCAAACAGGGCTGGAGCTGCACCATCCCAGCCTGGGGAAAGGCGTCCTCCTCCCTGGCTGTCTGTCCCTGGGCAGAGCCCCACTGGCTGCTCACCAGCCCTCTCTCATTTCAGGGCAGAAAACGCTACTGTCTCCCTTTCTGGAGTGAGGAATTGTCCCTTGGGAAGGATTCTGGGATCTCTCTGGTCCTCTGAGAGAGATGACTCAACTTCAGTAAACATAAGGCAGTGAGGATGGTTAGAAGGGAAAACAGAGAGAGCTGGGTAAGACATCAAGACAACTTGGTCACGGTAGTTAATTTCTCCAAAAACCCAAGAAGGACACGAGAAGACAGGAGGAGGGACAGTTTCCTAAGCCTTTTCCTCCCTGTTTCACCTGGGAGGAAAGCAAATTCTCTAAGCCCAAGGTTTCCAAACCCTAAAAAGCCAACAAAGAGCAGAACAACTGTCTTGGATCATGCTGACTCTGAGAAGAGAGAAACCTGTATCAATCCATGTACAGCCACTGAAAGCTGTTTCAGATGTTGAAATAAAAAGTCTCTCGAGGGTACCAGCCCTTGAAAATTAAACCAGATGCATTTTTGCCTGATAACTTGCTTTTGATTACGATGAAAGTTTGTTCTGAATGAACATTTCCAGGCATGCAAAGTGGCTAATCTGGCAAACCAGCACTTTAATAGATCTGGGATCCCAAAGCTCCCATGTGCCATTACACAGTGTTCCCTCCCTCCTACTCACAACTCTGATGTTAAGACGGTTTCTTTGGATCAGGATAAGGTTATTTCCTTCAAGTTGGGTTTGGTTTGGGGTTTTTATTCCCCAAAAGGAGATATCAGTGAAAAATTAGGGTGTTTCCTTGAGAAGACAGTGAGTCATTAGTAGCTATGTTGCAATAGCTTTATTAATAAATATTGTAAAATTATTCACATCTTTAATTTTACAGACACTGCAAAGCTTAAGACTCCTTTTCAACTGAGAAAGATGTTTCCTTGGTCATGACAAGTGGGCACCTGACCACAACCTGGAACATCACCCCAGGAGCCCCAGTTCTTGTTCCTGCCACTCCTGTGGTGACATTTGGAGTTCCCTTGGGCTGGCACACTGGGCCAAATCTCTGGTGTTGTGGTTGGGGAGGAGTGCAGGAAACAAGACGAAGAAGGATCCTTGTCCTGCTGTGTCCTTGCACTCCCTACACTCCCTGACGTGGGGGAATCCTTGGCAGTTTCCTCTCCTCAGGCTCATGGAATCTTGCAAGGCTGACCTCTCCTGGGAAAACCCTCCCACGCTTGTGCCCCTCCAGTTATCCTGTTTTCCTCTGCACTGTGCTGAAACCCCAACTCTTCCCAGGCTCCCTTGGCTGCCTGAGCTCCCTGGAGCCTCTGCTCTGCTCCTGGTTTTCTCCCCATGAAGAGCATCTGCCCTGGATGGAATCACACACACCCTGAGCAGGGCTCCTCACTTGCACTCATTGGGTGATATTTCCACCCATTTTTCACCATCTTTACTGCAAAACAGCATCAAAGTTTTAGTGCACGACCCCCACCCTCCCTCATGTGCTCCTTGCTCTCTCAGAGGGGAGGTTGGGGTGGGGTTTACTTGATTTTAGTCTTAACAGAGTCACTTAAGCTCTTCCTCCTATTTCTTCTTTGAAACACCGCCTGCGACTGTCATTGCAAAATACTGATTTCTTCATTCCTTGGGCTCCTTGCACTGAGATTTCCTGCTGGCCTCAGCAGCTCTCCTGGCAGACTCTCTGCCTCTGATGTGTTTGAGAAAGGGTTCATTGTCAGCCTCCACGCTGTTAGCAAGTCGCTCCTTGGATTTCTCTTCTGGGGCTGCCTTACTGTAGCCCTGCATCTAATTTGCCTAATTTCTGCATCTGATTCCTCCTTTTTGAAGGGTGTCTGTTTGGTTAGAATCGCTCCCTTGTGCTGCTGTTTAGCCACCTGGGGGGTGTGTGTGTATTTTTTATTTATTGTCAGTACACATTTACTGTGAACTTCTAATGTGGTGTCTTTAAAGAGATCCCACTGTTGCAGGGAAAGAAAAACTTGGGCAGAGATCACAGCAGATCCCACTTTCCCATTGGGTTCCATATATGGCTTAAAAAAAGATATGAAGCAGCTCACAGCTGTTCCTGCAACCTGCAAATCCAGCCTCTAAAAGTTTCCCTCTCAGTGAGTTCACTCCTCTGCCAGGGAGCCATCCCTCCATCCCTGTCCAGCAGCAGGAGGGGATCTGGGGGACTGCATCTGAGGGCCTTTGCTCCCACCAGCCCCACCAGAAGAAGCTGGCCAGTGTCTCAGAGTGTGCTTGTGGATCTGGGTCTGCAGCAGGGAAAAGAGGGAACCTGTGCTCACAGCTTTTCCAATAATTCCTATTTTTTGCCTCTGTAGTACTGAGAGTCCTCTGTCCTTTAGCTCAGTCTGTGTTTCTATCAAATTTATGAACAATTCCTCTCATGAAATCCCATGAACCCTGGAATGTGTTCACCTCTGGGAATGCCAGTCTTTTGAAGGCTCTGATTCACTTAGAAAAGTCCTGGGTCTTCCATGCCTTTTGACCTTTTATACTTCCTCTTTGATCTGCCAGTGCTGAGGGGTTTGATTTTTTTTTTATAAATATACACATTTTTTGGTGGCACCTCAAGGTCATATTTGTACTCCTGTCCTCCATTCAGAAGCTCCTTTTTCCTGCCCTCCTTCCCCAGTAATTTTATCTTGCTGCACATGCAATCCTCCAGTCATGCAAAAGCTGTATTTTTAGACAGCTCTGCTTGGCTCCAGCCTAGGGACGTGCAGCCATAAAGTTCAGCCCTGCTTGGGCAGCCCTTCCCTGGGGTTGGTAACCCCAGAACTCCTGCTGGAATAAAAGTCAAACTGCTGGACTTTGGGGAGCTTTTCCCTTAGTACTTTGACAGAACAAGTCAGCAGCTGTTTTTTAGGTTTTTTGGTCGTTTTACTCACAGAATGCAACAAGACCACTTCCTGCAGGTTTGTTTTTTCCTTTCACACCTTGTAGACACAAACTCCTGTCGATATTTGTCCCCAGGCAATGCAGCCATTTGATGGAAAGCCCCCATCACCTCTGGCCCTGTTCCTCAGGCAACTGCTCCTGTCCTCTGACACCTGGGAGGTTTGATCCTGTGCATCCCTCGTGTCACAAAGTCAGCCCATGGGGGCCTCTGCCTGGTGGAAAGGGACAGGCAGAACAAGCAGTGCTGTGAGTGGAAACAGGAAGGGATAATAATTGATTTCCTGAAATCTGGACAATTGTTCCCATCCCTTTTCCACCTGCTGAAGGGATTTCCATTTTGAAACACCAGCACTGATGCAGTGACTCCTTTCAGGGGTGTCTGAAATGGTGACAAGTGCCCTGCCTGGGTACAGGGATGTTTTATCCCAGCACTTCCCCCCAGCAGCATCATTGTTCCAGCACCCTTCTCATCTAGTCCTTAGAACTGTATACAAATCCCTGCTTTGTTCTGCTTTGTAAAAATAGAAATTTGTTTCTGTGCAAACACAGAAAGGCACTTTATTTTCTTCATCTTCAGGTGTTGAGGAAAAAAATGAGTAAATGTTTATGGCTGTTCCAGCCAGAGCAGAGTGAACACCCAGAGGTGATTTTCTCTCTTACTTTTTCTGCACCAAGAATGTGAACAAAGGGAGGTTTCAGTCCCTGAGAAAAGTCCCTGAATTATTCCAAGTGTCTTGATAATTTTTTTCAAAGCAAGAAAACCGACTATTTTCAGGCATCACTAGAGGAATGAATCTGACAAGCCCTTATCCAAATGAATGTTTAAATTTTGAAAGGGGAAAAAAAAACTCCCCTGTGACTGACAAGGTCCTTTTCAAACACATAATATGCTGAACCTTGCATGACATTTCTGTGGGTGTTAAGTCTAAAGAGCTATCTTTGCATGCAATGTAGCAAATGAACTGTGCGAGGCGAGGGCTGTAGCTCTGTGCATCCTTGCTGAGTAGTACTAGAGCATTGTAAAACCTGACAAGCTGCTTCTTTCCAACCTGCATGTCCCCAGGGAACAGGTTGGTGTGTTCTTCTTCTTCAAACACCTGAAAAGTTTGTTCTAGACCAACTATTGTCATTTATACTCTGCGTTGCAAGGAATAGGATATTGTGGGGTTTTGTGGAAGAGCAGAAAGGTAGAATGATGCAAGTAAAGCTATGAGTGTAACAAAACTGTTTGAAGATCTTTATCAGGTGTCCCTCCCTAGTTTTCCACCTGTCTTTTCTTTCCTCTTCACTTTTTCTGGACTTTTGGATCATCCTCACCCTTCCTTGGGGTGTCTTATCAGTTGTTCAAGTCACTCTAAAACCCCACTGCCCCCACTCTGGCTGAGACCATCCCCCTGTGGAGGAGAGCAGATGAGTCTGCCCATATTCTGTAATCCATAGGGTAGAAACAGAGCATGCCTCTCCCAGCCCCCCAGCCTGGAGTAGCTCTTTCGTTTAATTTTCCTTTCCCTGAAATTCCTGTTTGTGTTTTTGTAGTTTCAGGATGGCTACCAAGCTCTTTTCAGGGCTGAATTAGGGGAACAGAGGGTACAGTAGCAGACAGACTCACCCATTAATCAAATTAATGTGTCTTGGTGAGCCAATTCAGAACACCACAGAGCTGGTTCTTGTGATTTCATGACATCTCATGGCACTCAATATTTTTGTTAAAGCTCTCCTTTCCACATTCATGGGATGATGGGAGAAGCTGAGGAAGAATTAGCAATAAAGCATCTAGAGCACCTGGCTGTAGAGAGTAATTGGCAAATGGGACCCAAGTGCATCCTAAAGTCTCAGCAAACCAGAAAGCAAATAAAAAGCACCTGCAAACAACTGATGTTGGCCAAGTTTGCTGGAAAGATGCATGAAATGTGCTTGACTGGCTGCTCCTGTGGACTGGAGCTGTTGAGTGGTGGCTCCAGGTTCTCCAAAATGCCACAATGTTTTCTGGGCAGCCCTTTGTGGGAAGCTGGGAGCTGGCAGGGAAGGGGGTGTGTGTGTGTGTGTGTGTGTGTGTGTGTGTGTATGTGTGTGTGCATGCAAAGTGTGGCAAGAAGTTATCACCCACAAAAGCTATGGAGTGGGAAATCTGAATCTCCAACCCTCCAGGACGTGTAGCAGCCTCAACCCCCTGAGAAATTACTGTCAAAATATGCTGTGAGTCAAAATAAGGCCAAAAATACAGTTTTACAAACCTCTTGACATGAAAACTCTAAAAATATGTGGGACAGAGCGCACTAAGAGAGACACCTGATAAGCAGCTGGGCATAAAGGCAGCTGCAAACTACCCACAGAAAAAGGAGGTGCTGAGGCTGACTGGGAGATTGGTGGGAGATCTCTCCTGCCATTCTTGTTCTGCTGTGGAAACAGTTGAAGTTGTTACCAGGAACAGTGTGCAAAGGCTCAAACAAAGCCACTGACAGAAATAACTTGAATACAGAGAGGAAAAAATTGCTTGAGAGTTCTTTTGGGAAGGATTAGGTTTTAAATAATTGCCATTTATAAGTTAATTTCACATCCTTCTGGAGCTTGGCCTACTAGGATTTGAAGGCTTGACTGAAGCTGGCAGACAGGGTGGGCACTGATTCCGGAGTTTGACTGCCAAGGAAAAGGAAAATATTAAGAGTAAAAATTGGCAATTCTGAAAAAAAAAAAAAAAGGAGGCCAGGGAAATATAGGGAAATGAGATTTAGTTTAGGAAAATTATTGTTCTCTGAGCCATGGACTGATTTTATGGCTGGCTTATTAGTCACAGTCTTACATGAGCCTGGCCTTTGTAATCAATGTCTGCAAAGAAACTGGTGGAGAACACAGCTCCCAATGCTTTAATAATTTGTAAATCCACAATTTCGTTATTTTTAATCATGAGCGGTTTTTTTTATTTAAATTCGTATCAAAGTCTATTAAAAGCAGCGGGGAGACTCCTCTCAGCTTTAACAACTTTGAATCAAGCCCTGTAAAAATAGATGCTACGTGTCTCAAGGCTTCTGCTGCAGCCTTGAAAATGAGTCCAAGCAGCAAAGTAAAACCACAGCTCTTCTGCCTCTGACCCCCAGCTCTTCAGGGCTGTGAGTTACCAGGGCCTGGGGGACACCTCTCCGTCCTTCTGCCCACTGCTGGGCTATTCCTGAGGGAGCTGGGCTTACTCCTGACATTCTCTGCTGAGCACACACATCCTCTCTGTGTTTCCTCTGTGTTTCCAGCACAATGTGGGATAATCCCTGCAGGAAAAGGGGCCCAGAGCTAACACCCAGCTCTCAGGTAAACCCATTCCCCAAGAGATTGGAGATGCAGACAGATTCAAGAAGAACTGATGGAAGCAGGTTGTTAGACAGCCTTGTGCATCTCAGTGAAGGACATGTTTTTCTTTCTGGAAGAGAGCCATGATGTAGAAATAGACTGGAAGCAGGAAAGAGGGCTGCAGCCATAGCTGAGGCTGTATATTTAAACCTCTTTGCTGTCTGACCATCTGGGCCTGCAGCTAAACTTACCTACAAATTATTTTCAGTGTTTCTACATCTTGAGAGGTAAAAGGTGCACTTGATACTTTATGCCAGGAAGAAAGGCAAAATAATTGTCCTGAGTCATATTCCCCCCCATGTCAGACCTTTGTGTGTGGTTTTGGATGCCCAACCTGTTCCATCAGCCTTCACCCACGTCTGCCTGGAACCCCAGGCTGGATGCTCTGTGTGCACAGAGCCCCTCGCAGCCAACACAAAATCTGGATTTGCATTCCTTCTCTGTACAACACAAGTCAGAACAACCGCTGGCAATGCAAATGCACTCATGTCTTTTTCTGCTTTTACATTTTTAACAATTTTTTTTTAACCATAGCTAGACGAAGACCCTTTCCATGATGAAAATTCTCGTGGATGATCCAGAAAGCCTCGTTTCTCACTTAGCTCAGTCAGATTTGCTCAGTGACTCCTGCATGCCTGGATCCCAGGAGAAAGCCTCAAACCCAGGTGAGGTCTGTCTGACCCCTACACATCAGGGAAGGTTTGCTGTGGGCTTCTGACACCTCACAGAGAGCTCACGTGAGGGGGGACTGACAGATTCTGGGTGAGAAAAGTTGTGTTTTGCCACTTTTGCAACCATCTCGTGCAAAATGAGGCACCTGGATCTAGCCCTGGTTTGACAACTACTGTGAAATATTTCCAGAACCATCCCAAATTTTAAGTGCCTGACTCACTCCTTTGGGGTCTGGCTTACCAATTCCTCCTCTGGAAGGCAAATGGATGAGGATGGCTGTAGCTCTTGCTGGTCAGAGCTTAGATCTCCCCAGCTCTTGGTGGGTGCCCCAGCACCTACACTGGAGTATTGAGTGTTTGGCAAGTCTTGTCAGGCTCAGTGTAAATTAATGTTTCATCCTCTGCCTGTGTTCCTTCTCCTCTTTAGGTAATTTTCTCATTTGAATGTTTTTGTGCAAATGGTTCCTCCACTTTAGAGAGAATAATGCAAAAATATCTGCTGAACAATCCCATCCCAGAGCTGGGATTTTTTCTCATCTTAAACCAAAGCCCAGCATTAGTCTTTGATTACTGTCCATTGACTTGGGAAAGACTAGAAGTAATATATTATATTTGGGGACTAGAGAAATTAAGTCTCAAGAGACATGGAACCTTTTAGCTTTTTAATGCTTTTGATTGTGTCTTTCTGTTCTGTGTGCCATCCAAGTAATAAAATTAAAATATTTTATAGAAGTGAGCTGTGATGGGTGATGGTACAGAACTGATCTGGTCATTCCATTTATCTATGATTCTTAGCACATTGAAAATAGCCACAGGGAAACTCTTAAATGCATCCATCCATCCATCCATCCATCCATCCATCCATCCATCCATCCATCCATCCATCCATCCAATATTATTTATATATCATTTCCATCAGAAGGAGTTTCTTGGCAATAAAGATCCTCTATCTAGCTGGTTGTGAGCATCCTGCCTTGCTTTTCAACAAATGGCATGGGAAACCCTTCCAAGGCCAAAACACGTGAATGAGATTTATTAACCCTGTGGCTCCTTGTCAGTCATGACAATGTTAACAATCCATAAACCATACACCATGTCTATATCCCATGTAACAAAGGCATCTCTGGGAGATGAATAATAAATCCCATGTGCACTCTGCTCCCTCCTCCTACACCTAGAACACCCGGATTTTGGACAGCTCTTTCCAGGTACCCTGGCTCCTTCTGGCTTCCCGCACTGGGAGGGGGCTGGCACTGCCCCAGTCCTTGCCAGGGACAGCTCCTGTGTCAGTATTTGTCACTGTATCTGCAGTCAGGGTAGCGGTAGGCGAAGCGGGAGTCGCAGGACCGCAGAGGTTTCAGGATCTCCGCCAGCTCCGCCAAGGCCTCACTGGCACCGCGGTCGTTGCCGAGGCCGCGGGCGCAGCGCTGCAGGAAGGCATCGATCCTCTCCCGCACGGGGGGCAGGAACTTCCCCGCCAGCAGCTTCGGCAGAAGGTCTTGACACACCATGACGAGGCTGTGCTTCTCCCTGATGGAGCCACAGGACACAAACGCAGACTGGCAGTCCACGGTCAGGCAGCTGAAGATATCTTTGTACTCCTGTTGGCCATCGATCAGCTGGCTCCCTGTTGGGGACAATTAAACCGCTTGTTAGAAACATAATAGTGAGCTCCTGGGCAGTGAGGGATATCTGTGCCTCTGTGTTAACATGGGGTTTGTTACTGTCTAAAGGATGTGACCACCTTTCACTACAAATTACTCAGTGCTGAAGCTGTGTATGTGCCAATTTTCTTGCTTTTGAAATATGTATATTTTTCTGAATGACAGAGCTCTTCAGAACTGCCTGTCAGAGGAACTGGAGATGAGTCTGTTGAGTCAAACTCATGCAGAAAAAATGAGAATTGGAGTACAAATCTAAAATGTGGAGCTCCTACAAAAAACTACCACAAATAGCCAGACCTGTAATTTTTTCCATGTTAACCAAAATCATTACACTGCAACAACAGCTCATCTAGCTGAAGTCAAGTTAACAGTCATAGCTGTTGGGATAAGAAAAGGAAATCCAGTGGAAAATTTTCTGACAGCTGCTTCTGAATATTCTGAATACTCAGCTGAATGTGTGAGCTGAGGAAAAACCTTTTGAAAATCTGAATATTCAAAATGAAACTGTTAAATTATTGGATGAATAGTCTTTGACTAGCTCTACTTGCAGGAGTAGATCAATGTAACCTGTGAAAATTGAATACTAACCCTTGATTTTATGTAAAAGTGACAAAAAGGGAGATTTTGTTATTATTCTTATGAATAACAATAACCATTATTAGTCAATGTGATAAATGCACGTAAAAAGAGTCCAATTTGACCCACTACTTAGAACAAATGAAATTACAAAATTTCTGCTGGCAAATACTGACATTTGCGTGGCAAAAGTTTGAAAAGGAAGGCTTCAAATGGGAGCATTCAGCACACCGTGCACACTGAAAACTGCTGCCAGCTACAGAGTGGTCACCAAACCACCGACTGCACAAACAAAACACCCGTCGCCTTCCCGACTCAGAGCCAGGATGGCAGGAGCTGCTGATGGTGAGTCTCTCCGTGAACTTCCCATCATTTAATTTAGTAAGTGGTGTTTGGTCAATTAAAAAAAACCCAGAAAAACCCAAAAAAACCCCAAAAACAAACCAAAATAACCCAGAAAAGGCAGCAGTAGAGCCAAGGGCAGAAGAGGAAAGATTTGTCTGCCCTGCCTCCCGAGCCCTCCCGTGACAGATGCGTGGCCACGGAGCCCGCTGAGTACCTTCCTCCTTGTCGATGATGCCCAGCGTGCTGGCATCCCGGATGAACAGATGCCCGTTGCTGAACACGCCGAAGGTGCCAGAGTCCACGCGGGTGAAGTAGAAGAAATAGTTGAGGTCGTTGGTGGCCATGGAGCGCAGCACAGCCAGGAGCTGCAGGGCCAGGTCCGCGGCCACCTCGGGGGCCGCGCCGAAGAAGTCGCGCAGGGGCCGGGTGCTGGCGCTGACCACCAGGCGCCCGCAGGAGCCCAGGTACCGCGGGAAGGGCCAGCCCTCCACGTCGGGGAAGATCTGTGAGGAAGAGCAGGAACGGGGGATTACCCCTGCCCTCTGCCCATGGAGCCGCCTCCCTCTTAGAGTGCCCTTTCTGGCTCCACGCAGCAGGGTTGTGCCTTGGTTTCCAAGCCAGCCTGCAATCCTTCCTCGCCCCATCCAGCCCTAGCAGCTGGGAATGGTACTTACTACCCCATCCTGGAGGAGTTAGGATGCTTTTTTCTTTTGCTTATGGGTCTTTTTTGTAACGGAGGAAGAATCTGGTATTTGAGACTTATTCTGTAAGAGAGACTAACTGGAAAGTCCAAGATAATAATAGTTTTCAGATTCATGAAAATTTTAGCCACAGAACAGCTAATTTTAGGTGTCTTTGATGGGTCCCTCATGAGCACTGAACAGATGAAGTCACAGCTTGGAGTTGAGGTAAGGCTAAAGCAGATTTTGCTAATTGGTGAGAACTGCCAGGCTCATTTGTAAGAGACTTTGCAGTCTCTTACAATGTGGTGGGTGTTTGCTCCAGTGGAGACACCTGGGCTGGGCTCCCTGCATCCCTGCAGCTCATGCCAGAAACACGGTTATCCCAGGTGGAAACCAAACTGTGTGACTGCTGAGCTACGCCAGCACAAAGCTTTCTGCCATTTGCATTAAAACTCATCTGTGTCCCCAGCACCTCACACCCTGCCAAGCCATTATGAACTCATCCAGTTTCATGTTTAAGGTTACTTCTCCCTTCTGTTGTGAAGGTATTCTGGGCAACTGAGTAAAAATCTAGCTTTTTCTCTTTGGCATATTTTTCTCATCTCTTCAAGCTGTGTTCCCATGTCTTCAGAGTGCTAAGGGCCACAGCTTCATGTCCCAGTGACCCATAACTGGGATGGCTGAATGACCCCCAGGAGCCTCCCAGAGCACGAGCACCATTCCCCCTCCCTGGGACCACGCAGAGCCCTGTGAGTTGCTGAGTGCAGAGTGGCCTGGGGCCAGAGATGGATGATGCTGCCACTGCCATCTTTTCTTTCTGTAATCATGAAGGGTTGCAAGAACCAGCAGTGAGGACTAAAGGAGGGATGGGGAAAGGTGAGGATTCTCCCTTGGAAACATAATGAAAGAGAGGAGCTGCATGCCAGGCAGGTCAGAAGGGGTCCGGGGGAAGGGTGTGAGGCCTCCCAGATCACCGCCTTCAAACCCAGAGTTTTGAAAGAAACCCTGAGCCAGTTACCAGCAGCAGGAGAATGGAAAACACAGCACTGGCATGTGGAGCATGGGAAATCATGCTCTTTCTCTTCCAGAAACAGCCTGTGATTTAATGTAATGCATTAGCAGTGCAAACCTAACACTTTGAAGTCTTGGGGATGTGTAAAACCCTGGATTTCACAGCGCTCTAGTGCAATAATGCACCAGGGCTTCCCTATCTCTCCCCAGCCCCACAGACTGATGCAGGGAACACCTCATGAACCTGCCTGGCTTCAGCCACCCGAACCCATAGAAGAAACACGCTTTTTGAAGGCCAGGGAGCTGCCAAAGGCCAGGGCTGGGACTCCTCTGCCCCTGAGGCTGGCACACATCTCACGCGAGGGTTTGCTTGTGAGGGGTTGTGGGGTGGTGTTTCAAGCTGGGGCAGGCTGGCATGTACCTGTAAGAGGATGGGGTGTGAGTTCACTGCCAGGGTGTACAGCAGGCGCAGCTTGTCCCGGTCCGTGAGGTGATCCATGTAGATGCTGCCGGCGTCCGGCACCTCCGCGTAGCGCCGCACGATCCTGTCCAGGAGGCGCTGGGATGGGCAGCGCAGCATGGGGCTGGACAGGCCCTGTGAGAGGGGAAAACCCGGCAGGGATGTCTAATTCCAGCCTGAGACATTGCAATGTGCTTGGGTCACGCTGGGGGTATTCACACACCTCTGTGCTCTGCCCACTGTGCCTCTGCTTGCTGTGGCACAGCTCTGAAGGACGTGGGCACACAGGGCATCTCACCCTTCCTAGAAGAGGGCCTGTGCCATCCAAAAATGCCGTTTCCCAACTCAGGTTTCAAGAATGGCCCTCATTCCTGGGCACTGCAAACCTCATATTCCCCCAACTGCACAGCACCACATCTCTCTGCACCATGGGACTCTTCCCTCTGCCTGGGTTTCCAGCCCTGGCATTCCTGGTGGAGGGCCTCCAGTTGTTACAACAGTGACTCACTTCCCTCGTTAAATAATCTTCGGATCACTTCGTTATTTGCTTAACCTGAGAGCAGCTTTCTTGGAAATACTATTTGCTAAGGTCAGTAAACATGCTTTAAAAATGTAAATAAACATTGTGTGTGAGTATAAGCACAGGATATGTACTCCCTCTGATAAACTCATGCATTAACTATCAAAACCAAATAGCCTGTGTTTATTTTTTGTAAATACCAGCAACAAATAGAGAACTGTTGGGCTAATGGAGTCAATTATCACTGTATTTCACCCTTCAGATTTGAAGGTTTGGCTTGTAAAATTGCATGAGCAATCTATGGCTGGGATAAATGGCATAGAAAATTTTACCTTCATAGTCAAAAATGGCCTTTTTTATTTTTCAGTTAGTCTTCCTTAACAGCCAAGGAGAGTTTATATATGGAGAGCTGCCCCCAGTGGCACAGAAGCACTGCCCTGACAAGCCTCTGCTGGGGAAGGGAATCAGAATTTTTAAGACTCTTTATTAAAAATTATTCCAGTAGCCAAATTTGCTCTTTTGAGTTTTGTTTATAATTTGATGGCCGGGAGATGTGCTTCGGAGGAAAGGGAGGTGGAGCTCACGTTGCTCCCTGCCATCCTTCATGCTGAGAGCAAAGATGTGACGCAGCACCACCCCAGGTCATGTGGGAACTCTGAGGTAGGTCCTTCTCAGCCCCTCCTGTGCGAGCTGTTCATTTGGCATAAAACACTGAACCACCCAGCCGAGACAAAGAAATACAGGAACATGGAAAGGATGAGTAGGACACTTTCCCAGCTGGAGGAGGAAAGGGGGAACTAGATGTCCCACGGCTCTTTCTCTGCATCCCTGTTGGCCTCAGTGAGATTCCAACCACTCCTTCCTTGGCCATCAGTTGCACAAAACAAGTCCAAAATGCCAATAGCTGGTCAAAACTACCTGAGAAACTCAATCACAGCTGAAGTGTTGTTTCACGAAAACCAAAAAGCTTTCTCCCCAAAAAGAATAAAACATTTGTCGAAAATAATTCTACTCAGTTCCTGTTGCAAGTCTTCATACACTCCTCTCCTCTGGTGCAGCCTAATCAGGAAAATATTTTCTCAATTATTTGTCTAAAACCATAGGAGAGGTGCAGGGGGAGGGATGGTTATGGATTTCTGTCTTGCAGCACTTGCAGGAACGTTGCGGCTGACCCTGTCACTTTCCCTTTGGAAAAGGGAGAAATGATAAAAAAGGAGAAATGATAAAAAATAAGCAGAACAGAGCTGTGTTAAGTAAGAGATAATGGTGGAGAAAGTCTCTTGCAGCTATGTGTGTATGCAAATATTTGCAGCCAAAGTTAGAAAGCCTTGCTGCTTCCAGGAGTCTGCAATACAAAAGCTGAGACCCTGAAGAGTACACAGTGGGAACATAAATCACAGCAGCAGAGAAGGCATGGACAGTGTAACTAGGGTTTTTCTGAGGTCAGAGCTCATCCTCTTAACCTAAATGTGGGCACATGCTGCCCGTGGTGCTCATGGCTGCTGGTGTCCTGAGGAACTGTTCCAGGCACATCCACGGAGGTGTGGGAGCACAGGAGCAGGGCTGGGTGCTGACACCTTCCTACAGTTAATGAAGCCCTGACCCACAAAAACTGGGCAATGGGGCCTTTTGATTTCAGCAGAGACAATCAACAGCCTAAAGCTCAGCACCTGCTTGATTGTTTCAGTGGAGATGGGTCTCACCTTCCTGCAGGCTGATGGAAACCTCTCTACAGCAGAAAAAGAGCTGGAGTTGTAAAACTGTCAGACAAAAACTGTCAATGGAAGAAAAATGTGAAGAACACATACTTGAAACAGTGGAGATACAAATTTATCTGAGAATATCTTAAGTCCTTTGCAGTGACTTATCACCCCAGAGAATAAGACCTGACAGACAGCCTGATGTATTGTTTGTGATTGATGTGGAAAGCTTCTTATTTACTTCGATTAAATACCCACATTTCTATATCTGATAGTGAGTAGTTCCTGCAAAGCCTACCTCCACTCAGCTGTGAGTTTTTAAACCCTATTACACAGTACAGGATGCATTTTAAGCTCCATGAGTATATGCATATGTAGCACAGACACACCCAGAATTCACTTGGATGTAAAGACAACTTGTGGCAGACAACTTCTTGCTCTGTTTTCTTCTCAGTCAGCCCAAGGAGGGATGGCCCAGACCAGGAGCACGGCTGCCTCCTGTTCCATGAGCCACTATCTGGGCCCAGCTTCACCAAACTACCAGGCTGAGGATGGGTTCCAGGAGGAAACACTTGGATATAGGTATCAAAGCACCTACAGCTCCTGGTGATGTGAATCCAAAGGTTTCCTTAACTCCCAAAAGACAGAAGGTAAGAATGCCCAGAGAAACTCATCCCCACTGCCAGCAGGTTTAAGGAAGTCTCTGATGATGAGGTACTGGGTCGAAGAGGTGGCAGGCCTAGGAGGTGGCTCTGGGAGCCCCAGAGTGCCCATCCTTCCCAAGGATGGACAACTGGACATGTGATTGAGCTGCTGCCCCTGTGCAGCGAGAAGTGATGTGCACTGGACTCATAACCGGGATGCTGGAGCCTCTGCTGTGCATCTGCAGGATGAGCTGCTGGTCAGTAGTTGCTGGTCAGTAGTTGCTGGTCAGTAGTTGCTGGTCAGTAGTTGCTGGTCAGTAGTCTCAAACAGTCCATCCTAGAGAGAGGGTCTGCAGATCCTGGATTTTCACCTTGGTACTGCTTTCCTCTCTCTGCCTTCAGCATTTTCCAGGCTGTGCTTTGTAGGCAGGGCTGTAAATTTTCCCTGTGGGTGATCTGTGCTGAAACCAACCTGCTTTGTAGCCCCTCCGGCAGGAAAGCGCCGAGAGTGGTTTGAGGTGATGAGCTCCTGGGCAAAGCAGCAGGTGTCTGGGGCTGCCATGCAGGCTGAGCTCCAGCTAAATCCTGCTCATCTCTGAGGCAGGCTGTAAGACTGAAGACTTTGCTGCATCCAATAAAGATTTTCATTGTGGCTGGTGAAATAATCGCTGTGGCAGGCGGCTCAGCTGATGGCTGGGTTGGGCAGGGCAGGCAGTGTAAAGTGGAAAAACATCACTTCATGGTCTGTCATTTTGATTCAAGCATGTTGTGGTTTGTCGTAATGCTGGGTCTATCAGACAAAATTACCTGGGCCCATTAGCTTTCCCCAGTGCTGCTGTACAGGATAAACTGCAGGGGAGGGAGAACAAGCACTGCTGTGTGAGACTGCAGCTCTGTGAAACAGGCTGGGCATCGTGTCAGGCCTTGAGAGAGGTGCTCTGTTAACACCTCTGAAAAGAGGGAGAGTGGGAGAACAGAGCCATAAGAGCAGTTCTTTAGGTAAGAATTTGCAGAGACATATGGTAGCCCCAAAACCCCCTCTCCAGGGGCTCCTGCTGGGTTACCAATATATGTCTGAACAGCAAACACTGCAGAGGGGCAGCGGTGCTGGGCTGGGTGCAGGCACAGGTGCTGGTTTCCAGAGGGAGGAAGGCAGGTGGGATGGCCAGGGAGGAAGGGGATCCCCATCCCTGTGGGGCTGGATGGGCTGGGGAGGTCAGACTGTCACCTGTGGTGGCCCACACAGCGGGGCTGGGATGGGGTCTCACACACAGACTTACACACACAGTATGACTGAAATGTTGTTGCCACTGGCTGGTTTTCAATTAAGACCACTGTGAGACCAGAAGCCATTTTGCAGAGCACATGCCTGATCTTAAAAAGTGATTGCTGCTGAAATTTGGTGATGAGGAAGTAGGTTCCAGGGTCTCTGGATCACTATATTTCTCTGTGTATTCAAATCTACATGCTGTTAGAAGGGATTTAAATTCCAGTTTTTGTTTCTCTGATTGATTTACAGAAGCAAAGGACCATGAAAACATGAGCAGAGCAATCCTGAGGCTGATGTGCAAAGGTCTGGGCCTCCCTGCAGCCTCCCATGCCCTTTCCAACTAAAAAGCTGCAGGGGTTGATGAAATGTCCCAGAGAGTTTGTCACTGGGCATGTCTCCCCAGGCTGTCCCTGAGCTCATTTCAGAGGTGCCCTGGAGCTGGCATCAGCTCAGCTCCCCACTGCTGCTGCACAGGGAAATTCCTGGGAGAAACTGGATAGGTGCAAGGGCAGGGTGCCCCAGCCAGGGTCTCTGCGTGGTGCTGTGTGTGCACATGTGCATCCATATATGTGTGTGTGCCTGTGTGTGCAACCCTGCCAGCTCAGCTGGCATTTCAGACTCTGAGAGGACAGGGTAGGGAAATCTGTGGCACATGAAGAGCCTTTTAAGGAGAAGGATTTGGGCTCAGCTGATGATTTAGCTTTGCAGCAGATCTGAGATACCACAGAGCCACATTTCTCCAGTTACTTTTTCACCCAGCTCAGCAAATTGAAGTTTTAAGCTCTTGATTCCTTCCCTTTCCCTCAGCACTGCTGGGCAGTGGGGGGACAGCACAGTTTGGCACAAACACCTGGGACACTCCAGCAAGGCTGGAGGACCTGGCAGCCCATCCTGCCCTCCTGCAGGCCCCCGCAGTGCTGCCTGGGGCAACAGTGGTGGCCAGCAGGTGCCTGGGCAGCTGCTGCCTGCCAGCCTAAGGAGCTGTCCCTGCCCACAAGCTCAGGTGAGCTCTGAGTGGAAGTGTTACACCATCCCCTCTCTGTAGTGCCTCTCCTGAGGTTACTAAACAAGGTACAGTGTAGCTTTGCTCCAAAAATCTTTTCCCTGCCAGGCATGTGCTGCCCAGGAGGGTACTGACTTCAGGGTGACCTGCTGTGCTGGACTGTCAGTGATTTGGGTGAGTCCTTTTTGGGGCAGTCCAGGCATAATCCCGGTGTATCCCTCTCTCTCTCTCCCCTAAGGTGCCCTGCTCCACAGGGTAACAGCAGAGGAAGAACTAAAGCAGCATAGCTTTAGCACTCACCAGAGCTGAGTGGATGCAGCAAGCAGCTGCCCATATAGAAATATAAATGAAGTCACTTTTTCACAGTCACTTCTCTCTTGGAACGGGAAGTGCTGGAATAATCCTTTGTCTCTCAGGTCTTGTTCAGTGTATATCCAACCCCCACCCTGGCCCCTGCCCTTTCCAGGGGTTATTGTGATGTTTTGCTGTTGTTTGGGTGGGGTGAGGGGGATGCCCTGTGCTGTAGCTGCCCATCTACCTGGTGGTGGTGACCCACACTCACTGTGCTCCTGTCCTGGCTTCACCTGTGACACCCCAGGACTGTGGGAGAAAGGGCAGTGTGCTTCTTTGTGCCTGATATCATTTGCTATGGATGGCAGGAGAATGAGTAATCGAGGCTTTGGCTCTGACTGCCCATGCCCCTTGTCCTGCCAGCCACAAGCAAGAGAGATCCACACTGACTTGGCCCCTGGCCCAAAGCAAAATCACTTTCAAGGCACTGGCTGCCCTTGTGGGTATAAATTTGTGATGGAAAAAACCCCAAAACCCCACAATGCTGAGACATGATGGAAAACTAGAAAAAAAAATGGTAGCAATCTCCCCACTGGAGCTGTTACCACATTTGTGTGCACAGCCTGTTGTTATCCCCGTGCCTGAAGCCACCTGGTGCTATGGCTTTCCACAGGACTTCAGCTTCGACCTGCACAAGGAGCCAGGAGCTGGTGCTCTCCTCGCTGGGGCTGAGCCTATCCCAGCCCTGTACAGGCTGTGCCACGGCATTACCTACGGCTGGCAGGGCTTGGCCTTCAACTGTGGCACTTTTCTTCCCATCAGGGCATCATTTTGCCTCTCCCCTTTGGCTGGTGGGCTTGGCTGGGGGCACACAAGGCTGCCCCATCTCCACCGACCGGGCAGGATGAGTGCCAGCCACCCTCTAGTCTCACCCTCCAACCAGCAAGTGACAACCACATCCCCACGAGACCCTTTTCACACCCCTAAACCCCACGGGCCCTGCTGTCCCCCGTGCTCCCCCAGCCGTGGTGGAAGCCACCGGACACAGACCTGGACCAGGTCAGGCGTGAGGCGCTTGGCCCGCAGCCACTTCTGGAAGCGCTGGGTGCGGCGCAGGGCGCGCTCCAGGCTGCAGGTCTTGGTCTTGAGCAGGGAGGTGCAGATGCGCTTGTCCGCCCGGTCGTGCTGGTACTTGGAGGTCAGCCGGGTGATGTCCACCAGCCGCCAGCTCTTGGCATCGTCCGTGTAGTTGCCCGAGTAGCTGAGCAGGGAGCTGGGGGGCAGCTTTAAATGAGAAGAAAGCCAGGTGTCAAACCTGCCAAACCAAAACGAGAGCCCCACGGAGAGCAGGTTAAAAGCCATACGGACACAGCACCCGCCCCGCTGAGCTTCTCCAGGCCGGCCCCTGGGGCTTCCTGCCATCGCCTGGCAAAGACAAAATCACCCTGGTGGGTGGCCCCAGGGTGAGCAGGCTGAAACCATCAGCTAAGGAAATGTGTTTTGGTAAAAAAGCCCTTCTTTGCTTCCCACTAATACCATCCCTTGTCATGAATGCTGCCATGGAGTGAAGGGTAAAACACCCAGATGGGGTCTTTTGGGTAGAGGGAGGGAGGAGAGGGAGAGGGTTATAGGGTTTTGGTTCATGAAGAATTCCTGGTGGTTTTAAATTTTCCTATTTATAGAGAAAGGGTCCCAAAAAAGGAGTACTTGACATTTTAAAGGACCTGCCTGATATTAAAACCTCCTGACAACAAATGTATTTGGGAATATCAAAATGACCTCTTCTTCTGAGGTGATGGCTTTTGTCAGTGCAGGGGTCTACCTGTCTCCCCCAACATCCCTGACTGTATTTCAGCAGCTGGGATGAGTGACCTCCCTGACAGCAGCAGAGTTAGGAGTGGGATGGGGGTACGGGGTGTGATGGGGGTACAGGGTGTGATGGGGGGACAGGGTGTGTGTGCCCTGGGCGTGCAGCGCCTCTGTAGCCATGGAGATCTTGCACTAATTTGCTCCCCCTCCACAGGCACAGGAGGGGAGCATATGGGCTGGGTAATTAGGTGATTTTTTTTTGTTTCAGCAGCCCCCTCAGCCCTGCCCACACGCTGGAGCTGAGGAGCGCGGTGCCTCTTCTGGGAGGGTGTCTGTAACCTGCTCTTGGAAGATGGCCCAACTCTGACCTTTGGTTTGGCCAACACCCTGCCCTCACTGCCTCTGAACCCTCCTGCCCTGAGCTCCTTGTCCAAGTGCGTAGGAAAGCACGTCCTAATTTAATCTCACCCTAAATTAAAGCTGGTAGCTCAGAAGTGAAACAGGAGAGGCAAGAGGTTCCCTGCAGGATTAGCCTAGCTGGAGTTTCAGACAGCTTACAAGACATTAACAAGTCTGAAAGCTGAAGCTGGTCTTTCCTTTCAAATTCCATTCGGGAAATTGGCACAGAGAAATTTGGGGAGGATTAATTTTCTATGATTTCAGGCAAATAACTGACTCAGTGACACGAGCCACCATCTGCAATCAGAGACTGATCAGATGATCCCTCCTGAAGGCAGCACTCCACTCCCTTTCCCCACCACAGACCCTGTGCTGCAGCTGAGCTCTGGGGAAGGCATGGGTGCCCAGGATGGGTGAAACCCTGGTGCTTCCCCTGCTTTGGCTTTCAACTCCTGCCATGTGCCTCCTTCCAAAAATTCACCATGGATGCTGACTAGAAGTGGGGGAGCCTTGTGTGAACAGGTTGGTGGATTCCAGCATTTCAGTTGTTTGGGCATTTTGCCTGATACGAAACTGAAGATTCCCTACAATTAAAGCACCTGACATGATAATAAATGCCTTGTTTGAGTTTGGGTTTTTTGTTTTGGTGGGTTTGTTGGTATTTTGTTTTGTTTTTTTTTTTTTTTGGTCTGGTTTTGAGCTAGGATTAAAGAAAAGAGAAAAATTGCTGTGCCTTGCTGTGATTGTTGTGCATCAGGACCTCTCCCAGTGCCTAATCTACAAAGCAGGCACAGCGTGCCAGGCACGTACTGGGAAGAGATGGCTCTGGGCTGGCTTTCTCTTTCTTTCTTTTTTTTTTTTTTTTAAGTTAAGCACAAATATGCCTTGTGACTTGACTCAAGCTCATGTGTTCAGGGGAGCTCATATCAGGCAGAGAGTAAGAAAGTGCCACCTCCTGCATGCAAGCAGCACATGGATGTGTGAAATCCAGGGCTGAGCATTAATTTGAGGGTGGATGGAGTGATTCCCACTGCAGATCTCTGCGGGGAGAGCCACCCTGGCCTGGGAACCCGGCATGGGCTGCAGCAAGTCTGTATTTGGCATCATTTCTGGGCAGCACAGCGCTGGCCTGGCACATTTGCTGGATACTTTCAAGATTCATCATCAAGTTGTGCTGTAACCGCTCCCTCTCATGCGGAGCTTTTTCGCTAAGGGCCAGCAAATCCTCTAAGACCTTCAGTAAGATCTATGTGAATAAGTGAGTCACAGATTACAGATTTTAGATCAACCCAGAACTGAATGCTGAAGAAATCCAAACTAGTTTTTCTTTTTTTTTTCTTCCTTGAATAAAATGAAGTATTTTGTTTCAGCCAAAATAATTTTGCTTGCATTTGGAATTTCAATTTTTTTTTTTAAAAAATAAGTAAGCTAAGTCTTAAAAAAAAATAGCCTATAAACCCCCTTCTAATTGAAGCATTCCAGCTTTTTCAGTCTTCTTTCCCATTATTTTTGGACAAAGCTCAGGACCAGCATTGGCACAAGTCTTTGAATAGTTTTGGTCAGCTCAGTTCTGCAGTATTTTGAAAATCTAATATTTTACAAAAACTTTCTCTGCACTCTGCTCTCAATACAGTTGGTAGACAGGCTTGATATCCTCATTTACTGATGGATAAAGTTGGGTAAAGATAAGGGAAGTATAGAACATTGGAGCACAAGATGAGTCACCAGCCGTTCTGGGAACAAAACTCACATCTTCTCACTGTGAACACATGTCAGAGCTCCCAGAAATGATGGAGAATTAATGAAGCATGTTCTAATGTGAATTAGCACAGAGAAGCCCAAGTGCCATCCACCTTTGCAAACACGTGAAAAGGTATGAGGGTGGATCAAAGAGCATAAGCACCACTGAAATTTCCCTAGTTTCAGCTCCCACTTGCCAAAAAATAATCCCATTTTTTTCAAGAAATCAAGTGGGAGAAAAAGTTTTACCCATGCAAAGGAAAGCCTGAAGCTGAGTGACTGCTCAGGAGAACATTTTTAAGTTCCCCTTCCCGAAGTGCTCACAGCAGAACTTCACGTTATCATTTACGTGTGGGAAGCCAACTGCAGATGGTGGGAGAGAAAAAGAAGTGTCTGGCTTAGGGAGCCCCTCTGTGCCCCCTGAGGCAGAAGTATTGTGCTCCCACATGTTTGTGGCTCTGCATTCCTGGACCCCAGAGGGACCCTCTGCACGCCTGCACCCCATTCCCGCTGTCCCCTGGAGGAAAGCCAGCGTGGGGCCCTCCCGCCTTGGCTCACGTAGCACCTCTCTCCCACAGCCAGTGCACTGTGCAGCTGGAACCCCACAGCCAGAGGCACTTCTGCTATTTTTGGCAGGGCTGAGGGAACCTGCGTGGCCCCAGCCTCCCCATGGCCAAGTGGGAGTAACCAAAAGGGAGCTGCTTTTGTACCTGGCAGCAGTTCCCTAAAAACCCTGCACAGGTGAGCTGTAAAGGGGCCGCAGCAGGTTGGGGCAGGGGGCAGGAGACAGCTGCGGTGCCATCCTGCTGCAGGGAACAAAATGCAGAGCAGACCCTACCCTGGATGCACCCCTGGCCCCTGCAGACCCACGCCAGCCCATCAGCCAGCTGAGCATGCTGGGCTGATTGCAAATCCATGCTGCATTTTGGGACAGGAATCCAGGCTGGGCTGGGAGAAACCCAGCACTCAGCCCTGAGCACCTCACCCACTGCTCGCTCTGGCACTGTGGACGTGGAAAGCCAAAGTGACAAGGACTGGGACCCCCGATCTGCAACAGCAAGGAGTGCTCTGGCTCAGCAAAGCCACAAGCTGCCTTTTTCCAGCAGCAGTGGAAGGATGGATGTCTGGTATTACAAGTCCATCCCACACAAAGCATTATGGTTTTACTATGCTACGTTTTATAGGATAGTTTAAGATAAAAACGGTGATTTGTCTAATACTATGCTACTTACATTATAGCATTAAAAATACAATTTTACTATAATAATTTCTTCTCCCCCAGGCTTTTATATCTATAAAAGAAAGTGCATATGGCTCTATAAATCATATCAGACCCAATAAACCCTTCCTCTGCCAAGCACTGCCTTTAACTTCTTCCTCAAATACAAGTGGCAACATTCTCCCTGCTGTCATCAGATATGCTCTGCTTTTGAGCCTAAAAATGATTGGATTGGTCCAATGACCACTTGGACAGTGTGTGTCTCATCAACAGTGAGGCAGATGCAATTTCTGCCTTCAAGTTCTCACACAAATCTCCCCAAAATGTACCAGTAATTTAGCTGCATGCTATTTTCAAGCGTGTGGGTAACCTCATGTGCAGAAGTCCTCATGCCTCAGGCAGGTTTAGATCCCTTTGATCTTAGTTAAAACGCATGTGAAATTCTGCACATTCACCTTGTTGCACCTGGTACAAAATTATACAGCATGTTTGTAGTTAACATACTCTGTTGGGAGCATACAAAGCTAAACCCCCTTTTGCCTTTAGTCAGTTGCTTATAATAAAATACTTCCAGAAAATCTAAACAAGCTGATTCCTTCCTTCCCTCTTCCCTTCCCCCATCGCTGCCTTGAATTTTTTTCAGAGCCACTCTCTAGACAGAAATTTGTGCCTTTTACTCCTGCTTTCAAGTTATAATTCAGGGCTGAAGTCTGATCATGTTTGCATGGCTTTAAGGAAGAGACAAAGCATCAGCTTACAGGCATTAATTAAAACACTAAGTGCTGTAATGGCAACTGGGTGCTAAGTTGCTCTTTGCATTGTTGTTCATGAAAATACTTGGAAATTCTAACAGGCAACTTTCAAATTACTATACAGAATGCTTTAAAAATTACTCTGCTGAGTTTCTGACCTTATCTCCTCTTTAAAGAACTTCTTGCATATGGATGTCCCAATGCAGGCGTTGCATTTATCAAGTCCCAGGAAAGTCCGGCCAAAACTGTAGCTGGGTTTGGCGTGGGGCACAGGCGGAGAAGCTGTTGCTGCTGTGGAAGGGTTACAGCCCAGAGCCAAAACCAGGAGCAGCATCAATGGATCTGCAACTGTGGAGCAAAGGCAGCATATCCAGCGCCCCATCTACAGTAGTGGAGAGCTCTGCTTTTTGCAAGTTGTCCCTCTCTAGGATTTCAATCTCTTTTTGATGACTTCAGCTTGCAGTGGTGAGCCCCGAAACACAGCAAGACACTCTGGGTGCAGGAGACACTGCTGCAGTCCCCATCCTGCCAGCTGGTCACTGGCTCTATTGGCTTGAGGTTTGGGTGGGAAAGATATGCTGTAGGGTGGGGAGAAGGAAATACATGGAGGATGCAGATAACTTGGGTTGCCATGGTTATCTTTCCTTTCCTTGTTGCAGCTGCTTTGGCCCCTGCTGACCCTCCCATCAGCCAGCTTGGAAAACAACACGAAGAAGTGCTCATCTGCTCTTGGGGCAGACAAATGAAGGATATCCTGTCGCTGGAGAAAAGGGCATATGTGGGACACTTAGTAAAGAAAACTGATTTGGAAGGAGTAGCAGCATGGCAGAAATGCACATTTTACCAGAAGCCAGACCTTTGGTGTTGCTTTATTCCTGGAGATTTGTGATGGTGCATGACATGACTTCTTGGATGCTTCCTTGGCCCTTCTCATAAAAGCACTGGAAAGGCTGTCAGGTGGAATCATCACTGTTCTGTTTCTTGAAAACAGCATTGCTTAGCAGTGATTGCACCACAGTGTTTCATGCCACTAAAAGCACGACAGCCTGCAGTTTTCCCAAAATTCCCAACTGATAGAGCAGCCTGACTTCTACACCCCTCTTGGAAAACGAGGTTTTCAGCAAGACTTGTGTGCTTTGGAATGTCTTTTCTTGGTAGTCCTGGCACTGGAAAGAAGCTAGAGAAAGGGATGGGGGTGAATTCAGGAGAATGTCAGAGATTTCAAATAGACTTAGAGATTACTGCGATCACACCAAAAGCTGTTCTTGTTAGGACAAAGACTTGGAAGTTATGGAAACTGATGGCTACCCATCCTGGCCTGGGTGCTGGGCACAGTACTGTGCCAGGAGATCTGGCAGGCTGCTGCTCAGGGCCAGGAAAGCACTCCTTGAAGGAGCAAGTGGTACTCTGGCTGCAGGCAGCCCGTGTTGCTGTGGTGGCACTGGGCCTGGGTCCTCCCCTGTCCCCAGCTGCTGTGTTTTCAGTGACATGGGAGACTCTCCTGGGCCATATTTCACCATGGGAGCAGTGAGGAGCAAACTGGAAGAAAAGGTGCACTGTAACCATCCTTCATTATCCCCTCTGGCATTTAACCTGATGGGACTAAGGGATGTGAGAGCCACAGGGGTGTGCATTGAGCTCTGTGATTATCCCTCACTCTCTGAAGGGGCTGCTGGGTGATCCTAGCAGTGCAAGGCAGCTATTTAAAGCACAGAAACTCATTAGTTGTGGCACTTGGGGGATCCGGGGTCTCTCCTTGGCTCCACGCCCTTGTGGGAGGTTGCTTCACCTCCTGGTGCATCCCTACGCACAAAATGGAGATTGTGACATTTGGGGTTTGTCTAGAGGGTACAGCACTGACAGAGGAGGCTAACGAGCCCTGCTGAGAAGAAAGGAGGATATAATGAACCCTGCAGAAGCTGCAAAGCAGAGGGGCTGGGCAGTGCTAAAACACCAACAAATGCATTCAGCACAACTCTGCACTGAGCCACTGCTGCATTTGGCCTAACACTCTGATGTAAAGCTCTTTGAAATGTTGGTGGAAAGAGACAGAACCAGAGTTAAACAAATATTAGCTGTGTCCCACTTCCAGAAGTTTCTCCCTGGCCTTTTCTATTGCTGGTACATTGTTCCTCTCCCCTCTGCAGGAATCAGCCCTGCCCATTGTATCCTGCCAGTAGCTCTGCAAATTTGGCCATGCCCACATTGCTCCCTGCCCAGCTCTTCCCTGGATGGTACCAAAATTACACACCAGCAATCTGTCTTTATCCTCATTACGTAATATATAAACCACGTATCCTTCAGTTTCTTTACTAATTCACTTGCCTTCCTTATGTCTTCTATCCTCTGCTGTAATTTTAAGAGCAGACACACCCAGCTCCCATCTCCTGGTGCCCCAGCCTCTGCTGCCCCACAGAAAGGGGAAGGCTTCAGCCTCTGGGGGTGGTAATTGAGCATTTTTCAATGCAAACCCCAGGGTCTGGCACAAAACCCAATACATGGGCAGTGGGCTTTCTGTGCTGTTAACGATGCCTCGATGTCTGTCTTGCACTTTTGTGTAGTTCAGGCACACGTAAGGCAATGTTTATGTCTCCCAAGGAGCAGCACGTGTAAGAGTGCTTTTGTACAGTCTATCACACCTGCATTACCTTGAAGTGTTATAAAAGCAACTTTTTATTCAAAGAATGGGAGCTGGTCCATCATGACCACCTCAAGCTTGCTGCTGGCATCTGCATTTACCCCCAGGGTCTGAGCTCCCTCCTTCCCTCAAACATTTCTGCTCAGGCTGGGCAGTCCCTGAGCACAGATGATGTGTGTAGGAAACACTCATTCATGCTGACAGCACTGAAAAACCAAAGATTAGAAATAAGCAGATGTACATCTGAACTAGCCAGAGAGGCAGGTGAGAAACCACAGCTTGGTGAGTGTTGTGAGAGGGGCTGCACTCCTCAAAGCGGCCTCTCTTTTACTGAGGTCCTTCAGCAGGTAATGTCAAACCTGTATTTGTTTTCCTTTCCTTCTGGTGACATGGTATGGAGCTATTGTGGTCATGTGGAGAACAGCCAGGTCTGCAGAAGCCTTGTAGATCTTCTCCTTGTGCCAGGATGAGGGATTTTCAGGGCATGGATCACTGTGGTGTCTGCTGGAACCAAGGGCTGGCCCTAACAACCCGATGGAAACATCACAAAACTTGTTCCAAGAGAGAGTCCTGTGCAACACCATTAGCCATGTGAAAACATGGCCCTAACAGAAAAGCCTCATTAGTGTTCTAAAAGTTATCATTTCTAAAAATTTTTAAAAGGATCAATATGAATGTACTGCCCTATTGAAGTCAGACCAGTTGCAGAAAAGCTTTTGGAGTGGTTTCTACCAACAGAGGTAAAAGTTTTTATCCAGCCTCTGATCCCTCCTTTCCCCACATGCCATGAAGGGTGTGGAAACACACCTGGAAGTACAGCCCCACTTCTGGTCACAGCCATGTGGGCAGTGGGACTCCTGGGTCCCAAAACCACCCAGTCCCTGCAGGTTTGGGTGGGTATGGCTGTGATCTCCAGCTGCTCATCGAGGTGGGAGAGGACCTGCCCTCCCTTGCTGCTGGCTCTGGAGGAGATCAGGAGAACACAAGCTGATTTTTCCCAAGTATTCATGGGATGAAATACACCTTTTACTTAACCCACCTCCCATTTCCACCCAATCCATTAATGCAATCCAGCTGCTCCCCACAGCCTCTGTCCACCCCAGTCTATTGCCCACCTTTCCTGATCAATGCCAGCTGCCCCCAGGGGTGGGTTTCATATCAGCAGAGCCTTGCAGCCTCCCTCTCCCTGTCTCATTGCTGCTGCTGGCTGGTTCACTTGAAGCAAAATATGGTGCCAGTTCCATGCTCTGGATCAAACTGGGACCCCAGAAATGACTTTGCAGAGCAGGAGACCTTCTAAATTAGTTAAAATTAATTAAATAGTTTGGGATAATCACCAATAAGTGTTTAAAAACATCCCAGATGAAGCTGCAGAGGAGCAGAAGGTGCAGTGCTGCTGCTCCTCAGCTGACATTGCCACCAGGGTCTTTGCTGTTATTGACCTGCACTTGCTCATGGGGATTTTGCTGCTTGGCCAACCTAAGCCAGCAGATTTTGGGTGTCACATCATCTCACCTTCCTCTTCAGCCCAGGTTTGCAAAAGAGCCTGCTCAGCAAGGATGGGTTGCCGGGCGGGTTGCAGGAGGGCTGCATCTCACTGCCACGCACAGAAAGGAAACAATAGGCAGGAAAAATCAAAGTTTTGCTGGAAGAGGAGAGGCTCCTGCTCTTCCTGAGGCCCTCAGTAATCCCTGCTTGGGTCATGCTGCCTGCAGGGTCCGGATAAGACCTTGGCTGCCACACAGAGCGGCTTCGCAGGACAGGGTGGAAAGCAGCTCAGGGTGTGGTGCAACCATGATAATTATTAATAGTATTTTTCATTAATCACATCCAAGATAATCATTAAACTATTGCCAAACAATCAGGACAGACTTGGTATCAAACTGCTTATCACTTCAATCCCAGTTCAGGCTGGATGTGTGGATTTATAGCTAGAGCAGCTTGACACATTTTCAATTCTTTCAAAACGAAAAATGTGACTCTGAATGCTACAAAACTCACAGCACTTGGGAGGATGCGATCACTTCCTTTTTCTCTGTTTTCCTCCCGATTGCATGATTATGAAAGAAACATCTGTTTTGAAGAGATCTGCAACAGAAAATTTTTGTTCCAGTTGGATTTTTAATGGACAACTGTTACAGAGTCTTGTTCTCCCCACCCTGTTTCTTTTCCTTTTTCTTTTGCTGAAAGATGAAAGAGAAAGGAAGAGGAGGAGAAAAAACTCAAGCAAAAAAACCCCACTGCCCAGACTACAAATACAGACAGAAAAAGGGGCCACTGAGGTGTGGATGGTGTGAAACACCACAGCTGAGCTTGCACAGAATGTTTGCACTTCAGTTCTCTTTGAGAACATTTGATGTTTGTGTATGGATTTTTCTACATTTTGAATCAATCAAAATACTAAAAGAGGGATACAAATTTGACCTTTTTTTTCCCCTCACCAGGGAATAATTCCTATTGTGTGATAATCTTGGATGTAATTAATCTGAAGCAACAATAATTGAGTATATTAATTCTATATAAATATAGATATTGTTCTGTATCTGTGGTATTTTTGGATTCTCCCTGACTCTGTTCTTCTGCTGCAGAAGAAGAAACCTGTTGTTCTTTGGGAAGTCTTTACATACTGGTAGGCAGCTGGAAGAAAAAGCCAGTGAGAAGAAAAGCCTCAGGCACTGCAGCCAACACATAAGGCCAGATCTAGTTTGTGAGAGGCTGAAATATCAGTACAAAAGGCCACTGAATGCTATCAGCTGCTCTGGTGCTTGCAGCATTTATGGGAGACCATGCCAAGGAGCAAAAACTGTGGAAGAGGATCCTGGATTTTGGTGCATCAGTATCCACAGACAGAAAATGAGATGCAGGAATCTCAAGCCTCAGGGAAAATGACAGTGAAAAGAAAATTGGCTGCACACCAGAACGGGGTGTGCTGGTCACTCCCTGCACAAAGCATGAGGGAAAGGGGCCAGGCTGAGCTGCTTGGGAAGGCAGCAAAGCTCCTCCTCAAGGAGCAGCTGTCCTTGGTGGTGACTTTGCATGGGCTCCTTTACCACTGGTACAACCAAGCAGCTCCTTAGGTCCAGTCCAAGTCCACGTGACTACAACTGCAACACCAGCGCCTGCCTTCTGAATTTTTTTGGTGATACTGCAACAAAGAAACAAAGCATCACTTCCTAGGCTAAATAAATAAATAAATAAAAACCTCTTCCTATAGAAAAACAGAAATATTTTCACGTCATACAATTGTTCAGAGGGGAAAGACCTACCCACAAGATTTTTCTTGGATATGTGCTATTTGTTCAGCATCCCAGTAGTTAAAAGGATTAAAAATAATGCAGACTTTCTGGTGTCGTTCAGATTTTCAGTCATCTTCCTCTGTGAAGCAGAAGCAGGACAAAACATGGTCTTCTAAAATAAAAATGGCATGGCAGGGAGACCCATTTGGAATAGGTTGGCCAATGAACCAGAGCTGTTAAAAAAACCAGCCTGCTTTCCAAGACCAAAGTGAAACACGTTTAAAATACGGGTATGAAAAGATTGCTCCTGAATTAGTTACTTGGTAAATGAAAAAATCTTAAAAAAAATATGCCCTGAAAGAATAAAACATGACAGATATTTGATCCAGTGGCAGATTGCTAAGCTATAAATTTGCCAAACCACAACTTTCTTTCTACATAACCATTGTTTGTCCCCGTTTGTTTTCTGTCCATCAGACAGGAATCTCTCTTTTGATCAGCTGTATCATTCCAGCTGTCTGGATGGAAGGAGAAGTAGTTTGGGAGAAAGGTGTGGAGTGTGCTTTGAGTAACCTTGGGAGTGGTTTTGACGAATACCCAGTGCTAGGGCTCGGGAATTTCAGTATGAATTTTAACAGTACAAGTGCACTTTAGGCAGTGACCTTTGTTTTTCCCACATACAAAAGGGAATATGTGCCCTAGAGTCTTGAATGTTTTTGTAAGAATGCAGCTGACATTTGCAGGTGACAATTTTCCATATTCATAAACAATTTTTGATACCCAGGCATTGATTCCTGTTCAGGGATTAGAGCTGGTACAGACCAGGTTCTGCTGTGTCCAGGTCAAATATGAAGAGGTTCTTTAAAAATGGCAAGTGTATTAATTGAAAGAAAAAATGAATCAAGACATGAAAAGTATTGATTTTCTTTGTATTTTTTTTCCCATCTCTCTTAAAACCTTGGCTTCTATTCTCTTCTGGCTATAAATATGGTGTTTTAATGTTTTGGTAACTAGATGTGTGACCTAGGCCACCTCCATTCTCTTTAGCCATTTTCTCCCCCCAGCCTCCTCCTTGCATTGTAGAAGAAATAACAATCAATTGCAGGAGAGTCCTCAAAAGCTCGCCAGGTCTAAGCAGGTTTGCTCTCTGTAAAACTTTTTCTACATGTAAGCATTGGTCCAGCAGTGTGAAACAGCAGAGCATGGCCATAAATGATATATTTTTGGCTTTTGGAGGACTCAGGTAGATGATTCAATGCTTTATTACATTGGGCTTTGCATGTCTGGATCCAGATTTTTTAGGATAGGCACCAAAATCCCTACTAACGAAGCAGGGTAAGTAAATAAATTCCTTAAACATGAGTTAATCTCAGATGAGGTTCAGGCATGAACTCAAAGAAAACCTGCATATCTCGTGCTCCGTGGTCAACCCCAGCCTGCCCAAACTCTGTAACACAGCCCAAAATGCTCTGGCTCCACATTAAATTTCGTGTGTTACCCAGCACCCCTGAAAGCCTGTGGGCATGTGCTCCATGTGCTCTAGCACACTGCGAGATCAGAAGGGGGAGGAAAAAGAAAGAAAAAAGAAAAAGGTATGCCAAAATCTGAGTTCCAATGGGTTTTTAGCCAAAAAGAAGACCATGCGTGTCTTCAGAGGAGAAATAGTCTAGAAAACTCTAGAAAACGTAGAAAACCGTAGGCAAGAAATGCCTTTTCTTTTCATCAAACTGCTTCCCTCCATTGCCACTTTATTTCTTCTGCCTTTAACCTCCACGGGGGACAATCATGCATTTTACCCTCCCTTACATCACACACTTCTTTTTCTTTAGCATCCTCACAGTAAATTGGAGATTACTTTGAAGATTCGTGTTAGGAAATGAAGTGCACACACGTGCTCACATGCAAACACCTGCACAGGCTCCTGAAGGCATCTGTGCTGCTCCTCCTTGCATTTCCAGTGACTTTGTGCCTGTGTTTCTGGCAAAAAATTAATCTGGAACTGGAAAATCAAGAAACGGTTAATTAAAAAAAAAAAAAAACCAACAAACTTTGCCTTGTTTGCAGTGATTTTGCATCAGTTTCCATGGAAATGGAAGTAGAACAAGCCAAGAGCAGTGGTGTAGCCAACTTCAGCTGCTGGCTTCTAGTTCTTGCTCTTGTTTCCATGGAAATAGATGCCAAATCAGCAAAAAATAAGGTAACTTGTTTTAAGATAGTAGAGTTTTAAAGGCTTGTCCTTATTTAACCTCAGTCAGGAAGATAGCTGGTGAGGGGAGGCAGCCAGCAGCTCAATGAAAACTTTCAGAGGCTCTTTCAGCAGGTGACTGCTTGTTGAACTCTGCAGAGAGTGAATTCACAGGGCAGCCACCAATCTTCAGAAACATTCTGCAACTTTCCTGCACTTTGTAAATAGAATACATTTTCCTCTTGGCATGGATAGTCACAGCAGCCTGTGGGAGCCCAAGCTCACATTGCTTTGCAAGGCACCCGTGCAAGCTCCTCCTTAGGCTGCCTTTGCCTCCCAGAGTTCAGAAAGAGATGTGCTTTTCCCAGCTGCAACATGCAAACCATTCCCATTCCAAAAGCAAAACGTTCTGTTTCTACCTATGGGGAGAGAAGCAAAGGAGCGTTAGCTGGGGGAATTCCTGGCAGTGTTTTACAACAAACACCCCACTTTCTTTTTTTCCTCATCCACGAAGGCAAAATTTCACTGAGATAAAAGAAATTGGCCATAACCTTGCTTAGAGCAAAATGTGGATGGGAAAGCAGAACTGAATCCAAGCAGAAAAAAAAATCTGCTGTAATTTCAAGAACTGAAATTTCATCCAAAGCTCATTTTATTAAAACAAACGTTAATAAATAGCTATTTCAAGGTTAGCTTTTGATCCTTAGCTCTTGCTGTGATGGAACTGTCTGTGGGGAAGAGTATTTCTTCATGGAAAGTTGTGTGAAGACAAAGATGAGAATCCCATCCTAGGCCCCACTGTTCTTTGAATTGCTCTTGAATTGTGATGGTTGCCAGCCATCCTCCACCTCTCCCTTTCCCCACAACCCCTTTGCTTACGTGCTCCTTAGGCATCTCTTTAATGAGCTGCAAAGACACCCTTAGACAAGGGATCATACCACAGGCCACTTGTGGCCCCTTTTTTGGTAGCAGAATATATCTGGAAGCCATAAGTGTGGGTATATGTTTAAAAAAAAATTCTTGGCTGGCATTTGTGGCGAAGTAAATGCAATTCTAATGAGGCATTCCTTCATTTGCAGCATTACAATTTTGCTTTTAGGGACTTAAAATCTGCTCTTGCAAGGGCACGTGCTTTGCTTCACACACGAAGAATATTCCCTTGGGCTGCTGGGTGAGTAAATAAATGAAAAGTGCAGGCCAACCCAATTTTAAAGAAGTGAATCAGGTCTAGACTGGGGCCTCACCGTTGTTAATTTTAGGTATTACAAGGAATGTGCTCATTTTCTGACTGGTTTCTGTGGATCTTCTTTGAAGGAAACCCAAGAAACATCAAGCCCTTCAAGAAATTGCCAAAAAAAGATAGACTTTTTTTGCATAACGAATACTTAAGCACATGGGAGGTTTTTTCGTTTCCTTTTTGACAGAACACATTGTCTTAAAAGTCATGAAACCTTCTCCAATTGCTCTATCAGACATTTATTTCTGCTGTTGCTGCTATGATGTGATTTCTTTGAAGCTGTTTTTGAGCTGTTGGGATCCTGTTTGAGGGAGACAACCCAGGGCTGTGTTACTCATGATCCTTCATGACACTTCACTAATATTTCTCCTGGAAAAGCTTTAGCCTTTTCTGTAATGGCAAAAAAAAAAATATATCAGGGCAGCAACGGAAAGTAAACTCACACATTTCAAGGGGGGATGTGGGAGGTGGAGCTGAGAGCACCACTGCTCCCCAGGTGTTTGTAATTCAGCTTTCAGAGTACTTTTTGGACTCTCCATTACACAACAGTTCATCATCCTCTTCCAGGAGGCTTCCAGGCCTCCAGGTCAGTAACCTGCACCAACGTCATCCCCTCCGGCTGTCCGTGCTTAAATCACACCAGGAGGAAAAACAGGAGCTATCTGCCAACTCTTCTGCAAGCAGCTCAAGGCACCATGGCACAACTCAAAAGATCATGAGAACAAGCTAGAGAACAACAAGGCGTGGAGCCAAAACTGAGATAAAGCAAAATACGAAGAGAGAGCAAGGTCTGACATGAGGTGCGTGCGGCAAAAAAAATGACACACGTGCACTTTTCTGTGAGTTTCATAATGTTGGCAGATCCCTGGAGTGTGCTGACAGCTCTGTCCTGGAAATCCAGCTCTTCCAGCCCACCCAGCCCTGCTGCTGGCCCTGCCCTGGTGTCCCCAGGAGGCTGTGGCAGGTGGGCACAGAACAAGGTGTGGCAGGAGGGGTGGAGGGCTCCAAGCAAGTACAGGCTGTCCTCTGCACTTCCTGCAAAGTGACTGCTCCCAGAGCACAGGCTGCTTCCCTCAGGAGGGAATGTCTCACGGGGGGTGGAGCAGCAGCAGCCACCAGCTGCTTGCCATGGGTGCAGGGAGATGTCAAACTGGGAAATTCTCTTCTCTGGGCTCTGGTCAAAAGTCACTGTGCGTGAAAACCTCCTCCCAGAGACACCTGGCAAAGCTGGGTGGCAACTGAATAACTTGTAAAACCACAATCACTCCATCCCTGCTGGTTCCCTGGGCTGGGCAGGGGGAGGTGGACAGACAGATTGCTGCTACCTCCTGGGGCTGACACCCCAGGGTGCTCCTGTCCTGATCCCTGAGCTTGGCAAGACATCCTTTCTTCCTGGCTCTGGTCTCAGGTTATCACCCATCTCAATTCCAGCTCCAGGATCCTCCTTGCTCTCCCAGCTGTTTTTGGGAGGCCAGAGTGGACAGGCATGACACCTTGACCTATGAGAGCCCCTTCTGCAACTGAGACATAGGGTTAGCCAAGAGCAAATGTGAGCAGTGAAGCAGCACAACTGCTCTGCTCCAGAGCTCAGTGTTGGCTGGGACATGACCTTTGTCCAGCCATCTCACCAGGGGACTCTCAATGCTTGGGAGTTTTCTCAGTGTCTGCAAAATTTCTTAGGTCAGTTTAAAGTCTAATTTGTCCTTCAATCACAGAGTCATGTCATTTTTTTTTTTCTCCTCCTTCATCCGTGACTAGATAAGGCTGCCTTGTGTGTGGCTTGCATTATGTACCTGTACAGATTTCTTTATTTTATTTTATTGTTTGTACTAATGATTTTAATCATGGAGGTTTTTGCTTTGGAAATGGAAGGCCTGTAGCTTTCACAGCACAGATGGGAGATAAAAGCACTATAATCACAGAGTGCGATCAATGAGACTTTTTCCAGGAAGATGCTAAAGGCATTATTTGGCATTAACAAAGAAAGGGATAATTAGAAAATAGGCAGAGAAGCCTTTATTCCTGTAATTAATTTCAAAGTTGGAAGTTCCCTAGTGCTTTTCTGTTCAAAAGTGACAGCATATGAGCCATTGCAAAGGAGATGTGTATTAATCATAAATCAGAAACAGGGAAGAAATTGAAACCTGTGTTTCCACCGACTTTAAAAAGAGAAGCTGCTGCCTGGAGTTAATGTGTATTCTGACTGTATGTGAAGGAAAAAACAATTATAAATAGTTATTGACACATTACATGAAAGGCAAGAGGAGGATGTAGCCAAACTTGGTTTCCTGGGAGATTGGGCAGTCCTCTCCAGAGAAAAAATAATACTCAGGAGTCACTTTGATAGCTTCAGGTTGTGCCTATGTTTGCAGCTGCACTTTTCTGCACTAATTTTCTACAATTGCTATCAGCTCCACTGATGGCCACAGTGATGGAAGAAGTGTTCAGCAAACTTCCTCTGCCTCCCTTCGTTTTAACACTGTCAAAACTGTTTCTGAATGAGAAGTAAGTGGCTCTGCTTTAGGAATGCCAGCAGCCACAGCCGTCTTGCTTACAGCCTTCTCCCATCTGGATCTTCAGCTTTTTAACAGGCAGACTGAACATCTTCCCCCGGGGTAAGATCGAAAATTAGCAAAGAAAAAAGGCATGCACAGCTTTCTGTATGGTTTTTTTCCCTTCTGTCCCCTAGCCCATGGCTGTTGTCCCCATCTTCACGTCCATAGGTGCGACATGAATTGGTGCAAAGTGTCCAGCTGATGAAGGCACCAGCCCTGCTACAAGGGGTGAGGCTGGAGACCTCTAGCATTGGTGGTTTTTACTCAGAAACACTGGATCCCCTCAAGACAGCTGATGTTGCACACAGAGACACATATTTATTTTTTATTTTATTTTTTTTTAATATGGACAGCTTTACAATTAGTTTTTTAATTTCAGTCTGCGTTGAACTGATATTGTTGGCTTTGTAGCATGGCTGGCTTGGCTGATGACTGGTGTAGGTGAGCATGACACTCATGGTGCCTCCTCACACCATGAGGAACTCACAGCCTACACACACTTGCAAGTTCCCATATGTGTAATTTTGGGGTTGGCTGCAGAACAATCGTTCACTCAGCTGCAATGTAGCATATATGTATTCATATACACCATCATTCACATGGTAAAACTTTGCATGTGCACGCACACACACTCTCTTTGTAATGATTTTTGCACTTATTTGCTCACGAAGTTGGTTAGGTCTCTTCGTTTAATTCCTCTCCAGCTTTCTTTAGCTCTAGACCTGCAGGCAGGTGAACTTGGCATCTTACTTTACAACTGGATCCAAAAAATTGCATAAAGGTAAGAGGATTACATACATGTTGTATATGGTTTTATTTTTCAGAGTTCATTCAAGGACAATCCTTCTTTTAGGTCCCATTCCTAAAGTTTCTTTGCTTAAAGCAGAGAAATATGCACATAAGCTTATCACAGAGCTCTACCCAGCATTTCACAACGTGCAGTTGGCGTTTGCTGATGGCAGCACTGGTGGAGCTCTCTGTGTTTCCCAATGCATGGAGAGAGTGTTTGAAACAACAGTTTTCTTTTCTATTACTTGTTAATTTCCATATTCTGTTCTCATTGCACGAGCTCCAGCACTTTGCTCTCAAGCAAGTGATGCTATTTAAGTTCTCCTGGAAATACTTCTTACACATGCAGGAATAGAAAAAAAAATGATCTGCATGTCCCTGGCAGAAATATCTTCTGAAACAGCTAATGGTTTTCTTACCTCACAGCCATATCCCTGGAATGTTCCTGCATTTACCACTCCAAATCACTGCAGTGGTGGCTTAACTCAAGACACACAAGATGTTCTTCTCCTTCCAATGAAATTATTTTCTCCTGATCTGTGTCCTTCAGTCCCATTCTTGAACATAACCTGGGAAAATCACCCCAGTCACTGTCAGTAGTTAGTCTTTGGCCGGTGGTTGTAAAGCAAATCTTCTTTTTCTTTTATCCCTTTATCTCTTCAGAGAAAAAAAGTTTATTAACTTTGAGAGAAAAAACTTTTATGTTTTAATTGTATGAATCATTTTAGAAGGTAGCACTAATTAGTTTTGATTTATAATTATAAATCAAGTCTGTAGAAAGGCATACATATGAATGTCAAATATCTAAAATATCTTAAGAAGGTACTGAATAAGACAAAGGAAAAAGGCTCCAAAATTACAATTTTCCAGAACATTTAGATTTCATACTAACACAGACAAAAATACTTGCTTAGAATACAATTTAAAGATGTGACAGGACACAATGTCATCCTTTTACAGCCCACGTAAGATATGTTATGATGCACTGCAATGACTGCAAAACAAAAAACTTTGAAGACAACTTAGTAATACCTTGATTAATGCAAATTTTATGAAACATTCAAAAGGATATTAACATGCACTCAAATTTCATCCCTCGTTGGCAAATGTAAATGTAACATTTGGCTAAATAATTGTCAAAATTTCCACATTCAAAACCTTTCAGTAGCTGATTAGACTGCGGAATTAACTTTTGTGTAAATCTTCTTGAACCTTTTGATTAGCTTCCCAGTTTTCACTGGGAATTTATAATAAAAATTACAACAGCAGGCTTAAAATTATTTGAACATGCCTAGAGCTAAGAGCCAACTAAATTGAAATCTTTTTAGTTATTGGAGTATTCCTGCTCTTCGCTCCTCTAGAAGACAGAGCAACATTTCAGCTTGTCCTAGAAAGGAGTCCAGCTTGACTGCAGGCAATTCCAGCCTATGAAGAGACCCAAAATAGACACCTGGCTCATTCCCAAGCCATAGTTTCCAAGTGAACCAGCTCCCAGCTCAGTCTCAGCGATCTCTCACTCACACAGAGACAGACTCTGCCACACCATTCATGCTCAGCAGTGTGTTAGTCCTCGATTAATAACACAGGCTACACCCAGAATCAGGCATTTATTCTCTGTGAATAGGTTTAACACTACCTAGATCTCCAAAATGGCCTCTCTTTGTGGAGATAGACCTCATTTGCTCTAACCCCTCGACTGTGGCTGTCCTATTTAGGCTCTGTTGGACCACTAAAAAATCCTCTCTCTCAGCCCAAGTCATCCTGGCGCTGCCCTGGCCAGCAGCACAAGGGGATCTGTGTGGGATGCAGAGTCCATGGGCTGTCCCAAGGTGCTCCCACCCCATTCAGAAGATCTGACACATCTTCACCGACAATTGGCAAGGTGTTTTGGACTTCCGAGCGAGAAAAAAATAATTTAAATTCGTGGTTTTCTTTGCTGTGAAAGGGAAATTAGTTCCTTACCCACTCCTCCTTCCAGACCGGGATATGACTCAGATCCTGATAGTTTAAGGATGATCAGAGCCGATGCTGGATTTCTTTTGTGAGATGTGTCGTAGCTGTACTAAATGCTGAGGATAAAATTACCTTCTGCTGCAGTCTGCTGCTGCTGGAAAACAAGCAGGGCTTCTTCCTGTAGCTGGAGGTAGATTGCTTTTCATCTGGACTTCAGTCAAATTCACACTTTTATGACTTCCCATCGAATGCAATCTAAAATTTTTGTAAAAATACCAAGAGGAACATACTTGTACAACTTTGACAGTGCTGATAACTGGGGGATGTAAATCCTGGGCAATCCTTTCAGAAAGGTTTACATTTCTGCTCGGCTTCCAAATGAAAACTATCACAAGGAAACATGGGGTTATTTGTGGTGCTAACAATGCATATTTTTGAGGGTCTCTGGTTTCCTGTGGCGCCTCATCCTTAGGGCACTTCATTGTGAACGTGCTGGCACACATCCTTTTCCCAAGCCCAAAGCCACCTGGCAGCTACAGCAGGAAGAATGAAAAGCAACATCCCACTTTCAACGGTAAATCCTCAACCTATGCATGATTTGTTGTAGCAATCTACCCGTTTTTCTCTCCTGCAGGGATAAGTTACTGGTGTCTGGACTATGCTGTAGAAGGAGAAAGATTTCATAATAACCCCATAGCTTACACTTCAAAGCATGAAGGTTTGTCCTTTATTTTAAAGCAGGGAAATATCTAAAGCAATGTTCTCCCCATGTAGACTTAAAATAGTTTTGAAAGCCACAGTCTTATTTCCCTCTGAACTTGCCTTTAACTTAAATTAAACATACAAACATGCATCTTATAGAAAAAAAAAATTAAAATAATAATTACTCATTTTCAATACCTGGCTTAAAATACTTTGGAAGGTCATTGATTTTTCAGAAGGCTGGAACTGAGCACAGTCTGAACAACAGGTATTTCCTGAGGCATTTCAAATAGTATATCCCAAAGCAGAGCACTCACTAGTGTTGTTTGCTTTTGAAAATCTTGACTGTGGGTGACATTTCTGTTGGCTGGATCCCTTAACTCCAGGTAATACACAGCAGAAATTAACTGCCCCTCTGTACACATGCTCATGCCTTTTAAAATGATATTTTAAATGTAAATAACTCCCTGAATACTCAAGGTTCAATCAGCACATTGTTCTTATACGTAGGAAGCCTCAAGATGGCACTCTTGAACTGCAGAGTTTTTCAGGGAGGCTGATTATGAGTTTC
>VXBC01002434.1:1312350-1352393 GCA_013399945.1 Ploceus nigricollis | reverse complement strand
AAAAAAAAAAAAGAGAAAGAAATGCAATGGTGAGTGTGAACCTGTGCAGCAATAACTGGAGGAAATATCAAGTAGAACAGCAATATCAGACTAAGGCATGAAAACCTATCAGAGTTCACATGGCAAAATGTACTTGAAAGCACGGGTTATTATAAAAATTAGGGTTGATAAACCCCCCAAATGTTGTGAATAAATGCACAGTTTTTTGAAGCTTCATCCAGTTTTTTATCTTGCTCACCATCCCCTATTCAATACTTCCTTTTCTCTCGCTGAAGGTGTTTTGATGTTACCTCATGAGTATCCTGGGGCTGGCTGAGGTGTTGCTCGTGTTTGGTAGATGTGAGGCAGAACACACTTGTGTAGGATATTTATGCCAGAGGCGTGTGAATAAGGGATGGTGAGCAGCAAAAAAACCTGGTGGAACTTTGGTCTGCAGACCACAAGTAGAATTCCATGATCTGCAGAGGTTGTGCCTCTCAGTTCCTCCTTCCATCACTGCCCTCCGTAGAGCAGAGGCTGTGCTGTATCTGTGACAGGAGATCCTGCTGGCTCCTTCCTGGATGTTCCTGCTTCCTCCTGCAGCACAGGGACAGAGGGAGGAGGCCCTGATATCCCCAGCTTCTGGGGGGAGGGAAGGACACCTACCGGCCCTTCATCTGGAACCCACAGAACTCACCTACTCTTATATCATAGCATCATTCCCTGCAAGCAGGCTCCTGGCTGGGAATCCTCCATGGGTCTGTGTCAGCATTGCCTGGGGATTGGACAGGGCTGCTGTGCCGTGGCTCCCAGGCAGTTCTGGAGCAGATGGCTCCAGCCAGGCACTGTGGTGGGTGGGGAAGTGCTGGCACCAGCAGGTCATCAGCCCTGTCCCTTTGGGGAAGGGGGACCCAGACATGCGTGAAAGAGGAGCTGGGAAGGAGGACATCAGCTCCCAGGCCTCCTAGAGCCTTTCTCTCCCTCTTTCTCTTCATCCTCCTCTTCCTCCATAAGAGGAATTTTTGTGGGAATCAGGGAAGTGCAATAGGAAGCAGCCATGGGAAGGAGGATGAAGACCATGGTGGACCTACCCTGGCTTCCAAAGAGTTTTTGGTGTTTTTCTCCCATGGCATTTGCCTTTCCTGCCCCAGCACTTTTCCTCAGGTGCTGCTTCTCACCCTGTTGACCTTGGTGACTGTGTCAGGGTCACAGCTGGACCACCCCAGCCCACCAGCCAGCCTGCCTTGCTTGCCACGCTGGAGCCATCATGCTGGAGCCAGCTGCGGATCGCTCTTACGAAATCATCTGCTGACTCACCCTTCCCTTGCTTGCCTAAGTGAAATCATGCCTGCCTTTAAAAATCTCCTTGCAGCATTACATGACACATTTATCCACTTCTTTCACTGTCATGTAATGCTTCAGATAAGCAGCAGTGAGGTTTTTGGGAAAGATAATTCTTTGCTCCAGGGCCTCTGAAATAGGCATTGCTTCTTCTCTGCTTGCTGATATCAATACAAAACTGTTGAGTCACTGAGGTTGTTCCTCGAGATGCTGGGAACTTGCTTTCTCCATCACAAGGTGGACTCAGACATATCTCTCTGGGCCGGGTTTGGTTTAGGGAGCAGCACTGTGAGGATTTTCAGTAGCTGTGCCAAGATAGGAGGCATTATTTACATGCACCCTGTTTTGCAGAGCCAGTCATGCATTGAATCCGTGTCCATGCATTGAATCCGTGTCCATGTCCATTAGCTACCCAAAGCAAGAGCCTGATGAGTGATGGACTTTAGCGATGGACAGACAGGTAAAAATGAGTGCAATTTTGCTTAGATTGAGCCAAACCACAAAAGTTTTTCTTGGTTTGTTTGTGGTTTTTATTTTTCCTCTTTTTACTACATTTTGATCCATATGAGTTTTGGGTTTGCTTCTGATTTCATTACTTTTTGATTCAATGTTGGTTTTGATTCTGATTCACCTGACACTTTTAAAATTCTTTTGCTTTATAAAAGAGTACATTTATTTTTAATTGAGAAAAACCTGTTGAAGTTTTTTATGGCCATACCAGCCACACGTGTTGAAAATAAGTTGAAGGTTCTGATTTTTCCCAAATTTAAGAAAAAGAAAGTTCCTTTTTCTTAAGTAAATATTTCAATCCAACTTCAAGGAAAATACTACCTAATTTTTTTCTTTAAGAAGACCAGTTTGCCAATCATGATAAATCTTATTTATTTCATCTTGTGATGATTATTAAAACAGTATTGAAACCATGCTTTGGTAAGGGATATACTGCTGTACCTTGGTTTTTCAAACACAGCCATGCCATGGGGCAAGAAGGCAGTTTAGGACTTGGTGTTGTATCTCTCCTTGTGAGGTGCTGCATCTCTCATTTTCCTATTGCTTTCTTCTGTCATTTGAATTGCTTCGTATGCTTGGTCCTGTGACATCTCTATAATGTTTTCTACAGCTTAAGCAGATCCTCAAAAGCACTAAAAGCTGTGTAGAACTCATACAAATGTGCAATTCACCAGTTCAGAAAGGTACAAATAAAGACATTTAACAGGTTAGCACGTGAAAAGCATCAATTTTCTATCAGTCCTGTAACACTGGTCATTTTCAGACCTCAAGTATTTAAATACCTCCCATTTCTTTCTGATGCAAATAAATTCAGAATTTTTTTTTTCACATATAGCACCCCCCAAAAATGAAAATGATCTTTGAGCTTTGTACTAGAATTTTTTTACTTTCTTAGCTGCAAGATGAAAACTAATGCTCCCTTCTGTCTTAGGTTGGAATACTGATTTGCAGAACTTCTTACTGGAGGACATGGTAGATATTTTTAAATCATACTTGCTCTTTAATGTGGAGAGCCATCTCTGGGAAAAGTTTGCAAGATCAGGCCCACGGTCATCATTTAGTCAAACTGCATAATTCTTAGGTCTTTTAATCTTTTCTCATAAATCAATCCTCCAATCCCCTTAGTCGTATTTGTTGCTCGTCTCTGAATTCCTTCCAATTTTGCAATTTACATTATAATTAAGGCTTAGTGAAACTGATGAGAAAGTGATTTTTGGGGCCAATTTTTATGCTGCTTGTAAATATTCAAAATCTGCCTTTCCACAGGCTCGTGAGGGCCCCCCGAGCTGCGTGACAATGGCAGGGACCTGAGGAACTCCCACTCCTGGGGCAGGGACAGATGTTTTGCCAGATTCTCCCACTATGGCTTGCCACTAATTAGTATTCATTATCCCATTGATTTCCGTGGGACTGTAACTGCCTACAGCACAGCTCACAGTGAATGAGGACAGGAGGATCTGCCCCAGCCTGCACCCAGGATCACCAAACCACTCCCTGCTTTGACTCAAGGTGAGCAGTTGGGCACAAGCAGGGCAGGGGCTGGGACTGGGCTCTTTGGGGGAGCAAAAGGTATCAGGCAGAGAGGTTTTCTGAAGGAATGCTTGTGCTGGGTGACAGTGCTGGGCAAAGCACATCTCCTGGGTGGTTTTGGCTGCCATGCCACTCTTTGCAGGCAGCTAGGACAAATGGTGAAGTTAGAGCTTGCACCCCGTGGCTGCTGTCACCCCTTGGATCTGCTCACCTCTGCTCCATGCAGCCACTGTCTGGAAGAGTGTATGGGCAAATCCAGAGGCACTGAAGGTGGTTTGCTGATCAGAGACCCGAAGAAGATGTACAACTGGCAGAAGAGCAGCCACTGCCACCACAGCCACCTCCCCTGCTGCTGCTGCCTGGCTGCAGGACATCTGCCTGCGGCCAGAGCTTGCCCCAGCACTGAGCAGATCCTTCATGCTGGGAAGAGAACGTGGCCACCACAAAGACCTGATGGATTTAACCTTTTTCATCCAGTACAGCCCACTGGGGTGTGTGCTTGTCCATGGCTGGAGGGGAGGCTCAGGGTAAGACCATCTGTGAGCCTTTGTAGAAGAAGCCTGTGCTGAGAGTCCTTGCTGTCCCTCTCAGATCAGCTGCCATTTACGCCTCTCAAGGACACAGAATTGCTTTCTCATACTTTTTTCAACCTATAGTTCTTATTTTCTTATGTGATAGCTACAGTGGATTGGAAATCTGCTGCACTGGCAACAGGCTGAAGACTCCTGTGAGAGTCTTAGCTCAAATGAAAGCTAGAGAAAAACCATTGTAAAATGAATAGCTGGACCCCTGCCTGCCTGTTTTCTGCCCTTGGCCACACCATCCATACTGTCCTCTTGGTTCTACCTCCTCTGAGTGCACGAATGACAAGCTACCAGTGCATGTTTTGAGTCTCAGCCACACAGGTTAACCAGAACCTTTAAATGGAGGATATTCAGACCAGACCCTCAGTACAAATTTCTCCTGTATGCACCTTTGTAACTGCTTTCACCAAAATAATTTCTTATTCTCTACATAAGGTACAGAAGCTTACAGAGATCCTCCCTCAACAGGGTAGGCATATGGAAAACGACAGCCAAAATAATGACTGCAAAGTCAAAATTTCAGGGTTTTAAATCCTTTAACAACTTTGTTTGACTTTCAGTAGAAAGGTTTGAATTCACAAAGCTGCTTAGCAGTTCTCTGATGAATTTAAACAGGTGGTTTAGGATGAAGAAAGCGTGAGATGGCAAATCACTCACCTCTTTTGTTATTTTTTCCCAAGGACTAGAATTAGTACTGGTGCTTTCTGGACTGAACCAAGATGCCATGTAGACAGCTCCAAAATTACTGGAAGCAACTTTAGAAATAGCCCATATGTGCCAATTTGCTGTAGCTGTGCCTTTCTCCTGAGGGACTATCTTAATCTCTGGAAACTCTACTTTCATACAACAACACAGACAGGGTTGCAGGTGCTGTGATGGGGAAGGAGAATCTCAAAAATGAGGAATTAAGGTAAGCAAGGCAGATATGAGTCTGCAGAAAACCTGGGACCATAGCTCCATGACATGTGAAGTGTTCCTGAGGCTGATACTGAAAACTCAGTGTAAATCATTGTGGTGTTTCTGTACCAGAGGAAGAGGATAATGCCAGATATCCCCATTTCAATACCAGGCACATCATTCCTGGTGCCATGAATTAGTAACATTTAGAAAGAGCCATGATTTTTATTCTGTCACTTTCAAGGTCAGGAAGAGACTGAGATACATCTTGACATTCAAGAAGAGCAGATCTGTTGGTCAGAGCTGGATCTTTCACAGGATATTGTGGCTGAATTCAGCTGAGTCTCATAACCCCTCTGGTTCCACCTCTCCAGGCAGAACTGTCTCGCTCAAATCAGCCAATCCAAAGATCACCTTAACTATAATATCAAAGCCAGACTGGGAGATCTGAGCAGCTCAAACCATGACATGACAATTTTTTATCAGATGAACAGCCTACTGCAAATGATGTGCCACATCAGCACCCCCAGCTGGAAGCCATATTGCTGATATGCAATATCTGAACACGGCAAACACCGAAGCCTTTGGAATTACAAAATGCTCTTGAGCAGCTCCTGGCTGGCAGCTCAAACCACAGAATCACAGAATGGTTGAGGTTGGAGGGTACATGGAGGTCATTTGGTCCAACCCCTCTGCTCAAGAAGGATCACTTAGAACCAGTTGTTCAGGACCATGTCCAGGCAACTTCTGAATATCTCCAGGGATGGAGACTCCACAACATCCCTGGGCAAAGCTGTGCCAGTGCTCTGTCACCCCCACAGTGAAAACATGTTTCCTGCTGCTGAGGCAGAGCCTCCTGTGTTTGTTTGTGCCACTGCCTCTGGTCCTGTCACTGGACATTGCTGAGAAGAGCCTGGTCCTGTCCTCTTTTCACCCTCCCTTTGGGTATTTATATACACTGATGAGATCCCCTCTGAGCCTTACCTCCAGGCTGAACAGCCTCATCTCTCTCAGTCTTTCCCTACAGAAGAAATGCACCAGTTCCTTAAACATCCTTGCCATGGCTTTTTGCTGAAGTCTCTCCAACATTCCTGGTTCTGAGGAGAGTGGAAGGATCACCTCCCTCCACCTGCTGGCAGTGCTTTTTCCAGCCCAGGATACCTTTAGCTGCTTTTGCTGAAGGGTATGTTGCTGCCTTATCTTCAATTCAGCGTTCACTGAGACCCCTGGGCCTTCTCTGGCCACCTACACTTCATGTCACTGATCACCATCCTTCAGGCCAGACTGTTCAGCAGGATTTTAGTGCACCAGACTGTCTGCTCATCCAGTCCACACTTCATCAACTTGACAATAAGGATCCTATATGGGAGAGTGTCAAAATCCTTACTTTAGTCCAGGCAATGTCCACTGCTCTCCCCCTGTTGCCACAGGCCCCCAGCTGGGTAATAATTAGCATTGACTCCATGATTCAGAAGGCTGATAATTGCTTTATTATATCATCTTATAGTATATTCTACTATTCTTATATTACACTATATTACACTAACAAGAGCTCTCACTAAACTAGCTAACTAGAAAAACCTGTGACTCTCTCCTGAGCCTCCCGACACAGCTGTGGGTCCAATAGGTCAGTGAATCCAAACACCATCACCAGAATCCAATCAAGCAATCACCTTGGGTAAACAATCTCCAGAACACATTCCACACGAGTACAACAACGAGCAGAGATAAGAATTGTTTTGCTTCTCTTCTCTCACAGCTTCTCTCAGGAAAAATCCTGAGAAAGTCTGTGTCTGCTCTCTGTGGCCAGAGAGCTGCTGCCATACTCCCCTCACCTACTAGGCCAGTAATTTCATCACAGAAGTTCAACCATTCCTTCCCCTTGGTGAAGCCACTCCCAGTGACTTTATGGTATTATCTGCCTTACCAAGGCTGGAGGTGAGCCTGATTGACCGGAGTTCCCTGGCTCCTCCTTCTTGCACAGAAAAATAGTTGCTTGGATTTGTAAATGATCACCTTTTTTTAGGCCTAAAAATACCAGTGTTTCTAACTGTGTTCACTGAGAACAGGAATTAGACTAAGCTGTGTCAACCAAACTAGTCCTGTGTGGTGTCTCTAGAATCTCCCCAGCATGTTCCACATCTTGCTACCTGGTGTAGTTTGCAGTCCAAACACTGAGGATGGGGAGTGAGGTGCAGGCAGAGAGCAGTGAATTGCAGTGGCTTCCAAGTGGTAATGTTAGAGGGTTGGTGGAAAAGTTGCAGTGGGAACTCAGGGACAGAGCTGAAAATGCTGAAAACAGCACTAGCACTGAGAAATGACAATCACTGTATCGTAGATGATCTCTCTATTTTTTTCTCCCTGTGTGGTATGAAGACACCAATGCTGAAAGCAAGCTGCTCAAAACCAGCTTTTCAAATGGTGAGCTTGACTAGAGAGGTGGTCCCAAGAGATCAAAAACTGCTTGCAAACTTTTGTGTTCAAATATAAAAATTGGGAACTACCCTTTCTCTCTCAACCCTTTTCCCCCAAACTGAATTATTCCCAGATATTTCACCACTTCTCACTTTTTTTTTTTTCTTTCTCATGGTAGATTGGACTCTTCTGCCCTTCAGACAGCATTTATCACAGATGTGCTTACCATGTCTCATGGAGTCTTTCCACTGAGATGTGCTTGTCACAAACATCATCACAGGTTAGGAAAAAATAATCTGGAAGGAATTTTTAAAAGCTTTTGTACACCACTCTTCAGAGGTAGGTTCTTTTCTCCACGTGCTGCTTAACTTTTGCAAGGTCACATCATCCATGTGTCCAGACATGCTGGTTCTGGCACTGACCAGTCCCTTCCCTGTCAGAGGATGGTGGGAGCTGCTTCTCCCTGCCCCAGTCATAGTGAACTTAGACAATTGTGGAGTTCAGAGCAGGTCAGGGGATCAGCATCTACTGCTGCTGTTGGAGAAGCCAGTGTTATTGAAATGGCAGATGAAAAGCAAGAGGCGGACTTATCTCTCTCATGCTGTCTTGTTTTCTTTGAGTTCAAGCTCTGCTATGTGGCTAACCAAGGGAGGGAGTAGCAGAGAGATCATCTGAACAAACAGAGCCCAATACTTGATTTGGATGATGACAGTGAAAATGCCTTATCTTGCTTTAGAGGCCAAGTGACCAACCCCTGCTGCCCGGCCTTCTGTGCACCACGGACGAGCCACCGTGTGCTGGTGTGCTCAAAGCCATGGCAGAGGTCTTGCCCTCTCAGCTGCCTTTGAGGAGAGCTCCAGCAGGGACAGGATGAGTGTGTGTGTGTGTGTGTTTGCCTGCAGGCAATGAAGGAATGAGCCTGGAAGGAGCTCCTGCAGCCAACGGGGGAGTTTCTCTTTCTGGCAAAAAGTTTGGATTCTTCGCCAAAGCTTGTCACCACCTCCCAAAGCATCGGCCTGCTCTCTCTCCCATGCTGGTATTTGGCTCCTTCCTTCTTTCCTCAGCTGCTGAGAAGTTCCTCCTGGTTTTGGCAAAGGAGAGGAAGCCCTGGCCTGGGGCTTGGCACCCTCCTGAGCTGGAAGGGAAGTTGCTCAGGTGGCGAGGGTGCTTTGGATCTCCCAGCCCTGCTGTCACACACTGTGCCACAGGGCTCCTCAGTTCCCATGGGGATGTGAACACCTCCTTGGGTGTTTAAATCCATTTCCTTTCTGGCCAGGGCTGGTGTCTGCTCAGCTGCTCTCAGCAGCCCCTGGCCAAGAGGTGCAGGAGCTGCTCAGAGGCAGAACTTGAGGGCAATGGATGAGCTCAGGGCAGTGCAGGCTGAAGGTGCTGCTCAGCCCTTGGAGGCAGGGTCTGAAGGGATGAGGGAGCCAGTTCGAGCTCTGTAAACAGGAGGGAACAACTTTCAATGTTTAAAATATACTTAACCTTAGAAGTGTGTATTCTGAATTGTCCTGAGAATTGGATGGAGCTCTGGGTAAGGTTTTTTATTCTTTAAAGTAGGAGCTACCGTGAGGTAGGGTAAGTTATAAGTGTGTACACTCTCTTTCTTTGGAAAGGACTATACATGGCCTCAGAGAATGAATATAATTTTATTAGTAAATTAAGTATTCTTCCCTTTGAAATATGTTTTCCTAACCTCTATCCCCCTGTCACATTAAGGCATTGATTTTACCTATTTCAAAACTTACGTATGCATAGATACAGACATTTTCTCTCTCCTTTTCTCCTTTTGTCATTTGGTAATACCAGAGTTACTCTGAGTGAAAATCCTCTGGGAGATACTCCAGGAGAAATGAAGGCGTTTCAATCAAACCAAAAAGTGAGTACAATCCACATTTTGAACAGAGTACAGTAGAAACAATGATTTCCCTCCCTGCATGTATCTTGGAAAAACTGATCTGTGCTCTTCACGCAGGGATGTGATACCAGAAATTTGAAGTTACATATTGTTAGGTTGGGGATTTTTTTTCCCCTTTGTTTTGTGGAGAAGAGGTATTCCTCATGGAAAATTTTCAGCGGCGCGATCAATACACAGAATTAATTGTCTGTTGTTGGTTCTAAACTGCAAACCTGGAGACAGTCCATTTCTGTACTCCAGGGTACTCTAACAAGCATCATGGCTGAATCATAATAAACATTTGATTTTCCTATCAAAAACACATGTACCCACACAAACAAACATATTTCACTCCACTTCCAGTGTCTTTGATGGCATAAAATTTATATACCTGAGGCAATTTATAAAGCAGATATAATGCAAAATCCATAGCCAGATCACTAGAATTCAAATATCTAAGCCTTTAAGAAACAGAAAAAAAGCCAAGCAACATGCAGTTGCATAAATGCTCCATTCCCTGCTTTCCTTATATTCAGAAAGAGCTCATAAAAAATCCTCTGCCATCTGCTATCTCCCCACCTATAAGGCAAGCTTGCAAATTCTTTTGATGTGCAGATCATTACTTGGGATTAAATTTTCATATATGCATGCCAGTCTCTTCCCATTCTGCTTCCATGCTCCTGCTTAGGTACCAGGTGTGCCCAGTTGGTGGAGATCTGCTTTTGTCATGCTCAGTCTTGTGGGGACAGCTGTGGAAAGACTGGAAGAGCACTGTCTCCATTCACAGCCACTCAGGGTTGGTGGAGATTATCACTTCCCCCAAAAAGCTTGGCTGGAGCTGATCTGCCTGCCCAGAGCAAGAGGGAGGTGGGGAATCCTGGCAGGTTCCTGCTGCTCTCTTAGAAAAGGCTTGCTTCAGTTACTGTCCTATCCCCTTTCTCTGTAAGAAATATACATATAAATAAGTGTAATAACTAGCTGTTAGTTGGTGTTGAATCAGTTACCCAATAAGTACAAGAAAAATTACTTCTGTTATGATGAAAACCTCCATTATTTAGACCAGCCTCAATTGAACCATCCTGCTGGCCAGGACTGTGTATTTCTCTGCTGTAAACACCACTCATATTTGCAGTTCTGTTTTGCCATGGGAAACTCTTCATTTCGATCTTGTTACCAAAGTTTTTACTCCCCAGATTGCGGATACAGAAAAGGGAGGACTGCAACCCATAAGGGTACAAACACTTGCTGCTTGTTTCTAAATCTTACCTAGGAGGAAGGTTTTTGCTTAAATGTGCCTGAAATCTGACATTTCAAAGCAGAGTCTTTTGTAAACTGGAGGGAGCTGGATCTGTTAGACTTGCAATCTGGAAACTGCTAAATCTACAGTGGATGTACTTCTCTGGTTTGCATTCCCAGATTTACAGACAGTCCTCAGAAAGAGGACTGGATTGAAGCACTGAAGGTGATGGTAGCAGCACCTAGAGATCCTCAGTACCAACACAAGGTAATTGAAAGTCCTTAGAGTTGCAGTTTAAGCTGATGAAGAGAGGAGAAAGGTTGACATAGAAAAATGAAGTTTTTTTCCTCAAGATGACACCAAACCTTTGTGGCAGACCCAGGTTTTAACCCCAGGTTTTGTGACTTTAAGCCCAGTGTCCAGTGATGTGTCCTGCTGCCCCCCAACACTTGTGGAATACATTTCTTTCTATATCTGCATATCTCTCTCTGCCTATATAGACATATCTATACTTAACATACAGAGTTCTCTGCATAGATTGATAATTCTCTATGCTCTAATTTATCATACACACCACACTCCAAACAATGTAAATATTTAAAACACTTCATTTGAAATGCTATCTGTTTATTTTGCTCTTTTAGAAATATCCAGAATGTCACACACTTTCCCTTCCTGTTTTGGAAAGGAATCCTTTCTTGCCTGCAGAGAAAGAGGCAGCGATATTGAAATTTCCACAAAGAGAGTTTGTCCCCTGAGTGTTCTTGCAGGCATTTGTGCTGAAGAGATGTTAACATAAGCAGCATTTTACATGAAATATATTCCCATTGCTGCTTGATGCTGCAGCTCCTCATGTTTGCCAGCCCTCTGAGGAACCCAACAGCACAAATAAGAAAGGCAGGACTTCATATTTAGATTTTTTTTTTCCCCAAGCTTAAGAAATAACACTTCAAGCTTTTTCTTTTATATGCATAAAGGTTTGCTTTGGGATCACTTTAAACAAGTTTTTTAGTCCTGTGTGGCCAGAGCAGTCTTTGCTTGTGATGAGGACCCAGGCAGGTGGGTGCTGGGCCCCACCCCTGTGCTATCCTAAGTACAAATCCACTCAAATACCTCACTGTGGGGTGAGCCATGTCCCAAAAGGAGCAGGAGGCTTTTTCATTGTGCCCGGCAGTCAGAAGCTCCCCTTCCAGGGACAGGAGCATCTGAGGCTGGGACATAATCCTTCACTGACAGCAGAGTGCTTCCCAGGTGACCCCAGGTGTTATGTAAATGCTGATTTTTATTGCTGTGGGCACGGGAAGAGATTAACCACACCAGCTGGCAAGGGATTTGAAGTGAAGCTTCCTTCCCCACCTCTGATCTCAGATCAAAAGCTCCAGCCCTGCCTGCCACACCCTGCTCCTGCAGGAGGGTGATGCCAGGGGCACCCAGATGGCAGGGCCACCACAGGGACCCGGCTCTTGCAGGGCACTGCCAGCTCCTGCTGGCACCTGCTGTGGGTCAGGGAGGAGGAGGAAAAATAGAAGTAGGAGGAGGTGGAGGAGGTGGGAAAAGGAGGGAAGAAGGACAGAAAACACCATACCAGGACATGCTTTGCACAGATGTTAAAACCCAGGAGCATCTTTACTAATTGCAGCAAACTTGGCAGAAATTAAGCCTAATAGGCCTCCTTCGTGTGATTGTGTGACTAAACACCAGATGCCCTAAAGGCACAAACTGACAAAGCTGTGGAAGTCTTCAATAAAGTGTCTCTGATCCTTCAGAAAGGGAAAGGATGTCACAGGGCAGCCTCCCCAGAAGACATCCCCCTGGGGATCAGCAGGATGGGGTGGGGATGGAGGTGTTGAGGCTGTGTGTTATAAAACCCAGCACCAAAATCAAATTTTTTGACAAAGCTGCTCTTGAGAGTGATTTTCATAATTTTTCTGGAAAAGTGGCAAAGCTCCAAATACATCCTTCCTATTTTGCTCTCCCAGCACAGCACTTCTGCCCGCTGTCATGAAAAGAGCCGGATACTTTGCAAACGGCCTTGGTGCGTCATGGGATTTATCCAAGAGTGTTGTAAACCACATGGCCCTTCTCTCTCCAGCCTTATCTTTGAAATGTCTCAAGAGACATCTTATTTTTATGGCTGCTCAAGGACTGTAAGCCCGAGGAGCTGCTTTTGGGAATGCATATGATCCCTGTCACATCAAATGACTGCATCGTAATGTCAGCGCTGTCTGTGCAACATAAAGTAGCTGCCGAGTCCCAGCTTTCCATCTGCAGCTCCCCAAAATCCAGGATTTCGGGCCTGAAATTCCTATTTCAGTACTTTCAATGATTTGAGACTGCTTATTAAAAGGTCTAATGTGTGATATTTTACTTCCATGTGTTCTGTGGTCAGGAAAACATAAAGAGTTTGCTCTTGAGAAATTTTTATCTGCATTTGTGGTTAATGTGCATGATTGCCCGAGGGAACAGCGTGGTACTGTGCCAATGATTCTTCTTGTTCCAAAGCACAGTAAAACTTTACAGTTTTAAATCATTGGCACAATACCTTTTTAGGTTATTTCAGAAATACCAGCTATCAGTTTCAATAAAGTTGCAGCATTTTGTTTTGATCTTTAAATTTATTGCTAGCATGAGAATAGTAATCTGCAATATACCTGCAGGTCAAAATGAAGAAATTAACCTTGTTGGAATGAAACTTTAAAGGTTTTATGCTCTGTTTTAACATGCTACAAAATAGGGATTTGAGGTTTTTTAAGGCACCATTTTCTGATGGACAAATTCCATGGGAAGATGTGTGACTAACATTAATTATCAGGACAAATCTGGGAATTTGAGAATGTTCATAATAAGAAAATAAGGAAAAGTTGCTGCACATTATGAGTGTAAGTTTGAGGGCTTGTGACAGCAGTTCTGTGTTTCAGAAGATAAAATCAGAGGGTGTTTCTCCAGGCTGGTTTTGTGAAGCTGACATCTGATTCAGCCTCCTTGACCCCTCAATGGACTTTGCATCTGGTGGATCACATCACTAAGCATCAGAGGAGGAAATAAATACTATTAGTAAAGACATATTCCTCTTTGGTGATGTTCACTGTCAGGCTTTTGAATTTGTCCTGGCTCTCCTTGACAAAGAATTAGCTGACAAAAATGATACTGCAGTGTCAAGAGATAACTGGTTGATCTCATCCTCCAAACTGCTTCACCTATTTCTCACTGTGAGCTTGGTTACTCATTTCAGACATCCATTTATTTCTGTTTCACAGACCTATATTTTGCTGCCATATGTCCCTGGAAACCTTGACGTCAGAGATGACTACTCTTGTACCTGAGTCCAAATGTTAAAGGTTCACAAATGTGTCTCTAATGGTTGCTTTTTTCATGCTGCTACCCAGGGTTTTGGTCCCAAGCTGAAAGAAATATAATCTAGGAACAGAGAGTAGCCTGGGAGGATGACTGGGTGACTTCACAGGAATACTTTTTTTCTGGAATATGAAAACACACTGGTAGTGTAGGAGAAGCAGTAGGCTGAATGACTGGGGTTTTTTATATTAATGACTAAGTGTGCATCACGCCAAAGGTCATTTATTTCATGTACCCCACAACTATGCAAGCCTAAGTCTGCCTGGTGGTGACTGGTGGTGACACTTCTTGTTTGTCTCCATCATCTGAGCTTGTGACTGTGGCGAGAAGGCCTGGGCTCTATGATTTTATTGCTGCTGATGTAATTATTGCACAGCTAATAGTCATGGTTCCCCAGGGCCTGAAGAAATTGCAGTAGATGGGAGAAGTGGCTTCTAGAACAGTCAGCCCTGTAACTCCTCTGCCTTTCTCACCAACAGGCAGCAGGGTTTGGGTGAGCACATTTCTGGGGAAGGAGCAGGAGGATGTTGTGTCTGGGTTCATAAGGACCCTCACAGATTTAAGGGAAGACAGCAAAAGGTGAGTTCATATGTCACCTAAAAAAAACAAAAACAAAACCAAAAACACAACAGCAACAACAAAAAACCAAAACAAAACAAAACCCAAAAAAACCCAAAACAAAACAAAACAAACCCCAAACTCTTGCAACAGTGTTAAAATAATAAAATAAAAAGCAGGTCTTTATTAGAAGCTTCCAGGTGCCCCTGTGGTCAAGGGCACACCTGGCATCAGATTTCTCTAATTTTTTATGAGTTTAACAAATGAGCATACCTAACAAATATTGTTCAATTAGAAGAGCAGTTGGTTAGGTAATTTTCCCCCAGGTTCTGCCCTACTGGAGTTGGTACAGGGGCTTCTTTGCCCCATTTCTTGTTGTATGCTCTCAGATTCTGGTTGGAAAACAAAATGTCCTTTTGGAGGTTCTCTTCTTGACTAAAAGACTAAACAGTATTTCAGGAATATGTTAGAAAGGTTAACTTATTATTCCAAAATCTAAAAGAAAGGGTAGGAAAAATACCAAGAGCTATATAATGATGTATTAACAGTCTACAATGCTACAAATGAATGAAAAATGTATTAAAAGTGAAAATCTTTAGGCATCAAATTCACTGAAATTGTAATTTCAAAAAATAATCCCATAGACACTGAGTCCAGACAGACAGACCATGGCCAGGAAAAGACTTACAAAACCACAATGTTTGTATCTCAGAAATCTGAGTGTAGAACTTATAAACAAGTAGGTTTATTAACAAGTTTGGTTTCCTTCTGTCTGGCAAACCAGCAGATGCCTGTTTGAATCTATCTGCAGTGTAAAGAAATAACAGCATAAAAGTGACTATTTCATCTTGTAATGAAGAGCCCTCTGGCAGGAGGTTCCCATCCACCCAGAGATGATGCGAGAGCAGCTCCTCATGCCCTGGGAGACAGCACAGAAAGCAGCAGTGCCACTGCCTTGGGACACAGCAGGGCCAGAGCTGCAGGTCACCCTGGCTGTGCCACCACACACCCAGTCAGGTCATAACCCAGCCTCTGAGGCTGGAATCAAACCAACCATGATTTAAGAAACTTGGGTGGGAGAGTCCTGTTACAGAACTGCCTGCCACAGTCAGAAGGAAGGAAGACTTATATCACCCAAATCTAAAGAATCCTCTCCTTCCTGCCTTGGAAGCTGTTTCTTTGCTGTGAATGCTGACTCAGCTGAACACCAAATAACTGTGCTTTGCTTTCCAGTGAAAGAGACTCTGAACAGCACAAACTTCCCCAGAAAATGTAATGTCTTCCCCAGAAAATCTGTTTTTTTCTTAACAAAAGTGTCACCTTCTTACACTGTTATTTCAGAACTTTTCTGACACATAAGAAATAAAATTTCTTACAGTCATAGCTGAACTAGGCTGAGCATGGCCTGAGTCAGACTCTGAACACCTTCTCTGAGCAGATATTCCTATATCTTATTGTGGAGATACCACCATAAAGATGCACCTTATTTCCTTACGCCTGGGAAAAGAGGTTGTCCTGGAGTTAGGCACTTCCACTGAAATAATATGGACAAATGGGACCTGAGTGAGCAATCCAGGCTTTAAAAACAAATAATATTCCATACAATACCCATACTGCATCAATAATTGAATGAAAACAGACTGTAAGAAAAGTGTAAATTCTTTTCCTCTGTTGTTCAGAAAACGTTTGCTTTCCATTTGACTCCTATGCTGTGATATATTTCACTGCTTTTTTTATTAAAAATGCGTTTATTGAAAGTATTTCTATAAGTCTCAGGAGACTTGGCAATCATTTTTATGGGATTGATCAGTTCCACTTGCATACAAATTGCTCTCTTTGAATTGACCGTTGCAACGCATCTTTTTTATATAAACTGTTCTATTGATTCTGACATAAATAATGGACAGAGTACTTCAAATCATAAAAAACACCAGTTTGGGGGATTCTTACCAGAATCTACAACATAGCAGACAACAAGAAACACAAAACCACAATGCAACAGTAAGGATCTGTGAAACCTTTAGCTTTTAGAAACTTTTCCCTCCTGGTTTTGGCAGCTGCCATTTGTCTGTCAATTACATCCTTAATTTGCACACGTTGCACATGTTTTTGCATTCATGAAACATGAATGGGAAAAAAAAAATTCCTTCAGCAGATCTAATGTGTGTAATGAGAGAAAGAGAAAGAAGAAAATGGGGAAATTACATTCAGCTTTTCTATTTTTGTTCTGAGCTATTACTTTAGGAGGAGGTTTTCTTACCTTATAGGTGTGGCTGCCTTTCTGCTCAAGTAAAGGCACAGCTTCATGTTCCCAAGAAACATCTTTTCTACCACAAACATACCTGCTGCTCTTGGGGTAGCCTGGCCAAACTGCTGCTTATTTGGAAATCATGTCTCTCAGTTGTGGGGTGGTTTTCTTCTCAGTCTAGACTTCCTGCCCCTTCATTTCTGAGTCATCACCAGCAATGGATTTCAGGTTGGTCTCTATTTCTCTTTTCACTGAGACACCCCTTCCATGCATGACCAACCTCCTCACGTTTCCATTCCAATGGCTGTCTGGGGTTTAGGGTTACTTCTGGTTCTCCAAACCCCCACAGTTACAAACACATTTTTACAATCTTATTTCCTTTGCTGCCAGTCAGGGCTCACTAACAGGAGCTCAGGAGCAAGGCTGAGCTGGGATTTGCAGAAACAAGGATGGATTGATGCAATGGGGTCCAGTTTGTGATAGAGGTTATTGAAATGGAGGTGTCAGGATGAAAGTGTTTTCCAAGAGAGGATGCATCCAGTCCATCTATGTCATAGGAGATACAACTGCCATGTGTCTGGGTTTTCTTGATCTTGTCTCTTTTTCTGACTGGAAATATCACTCCTTCTGGACTGCTGAACATTGAGAAATTCAGGCCAAATGGGCATGCGTTTTTCAGATTTTGTCTGGACAGAGTTTCTGGGCAGAGAAAGAAGGCACAGCTGGTAAATCTGAATCCTAGGCAGATGTTCTGCCCAAGCACTGTGAATCCAAGACACTGAAGATGGATAAAGGCCCATGAACATGCAGTATCCTGCATGGACACACTCATTTCTGCTCAGGACATCTCTGGCACACTTATGGAAATCCTAGGAAGAGACATTGTTGCAACCATGGGCACTAAAAAAGGGTGAAATAAAGACGGGAGAGCATTCAGTGTGCTGCTCTCCAGATAAATGATGTCTTTGGTCATGTGTTGGCCTTGATTTCCTGCCTTCATTTTACACTGAAACCTGGGGCACACTGCTCAGGTGTCCTTGTCCTGCCACAGTGGTGGCAGCTGTGGAGCACAACTTGGATGTGTCAACAGCTGTTACAGGAGTGCATTTCCTGCACAAAATGGAAGAAAGTATAATGCCCCAGGACTTGGTAGGGTTTTCATTTTTTTTTTTTTTAAGTTATATAAATTGACAGGGGGTACCCATATTTCCTTAAGACTGCAGAGGAATGGCTGGCAGTTTTCTTTTCCCAAGGGGATGGGGGTTTTTTAGACATTAAGAAAAAGGGAAAAAAAATAAAACAAATGTTCTCATCCATCTGTCAGCAGTCCATTAGCTCACAAGTCCTTGGCAGCAGGGAGAAGAGATTTTACCAGGCTCTGAGGTGGATGGTGGGGCAGAAGCAATGCTGGTTGGCTTGAGGCACTGGCAGTCTGTCGTGTCATGTTGGAGCTACTCCTTCAGCAACAGCCACTTTGATGCCTCTTGGTCCTTCCTGCCTTCTACTGACTGAACTTTCTCTTTGCATACAATGCAGTGGTGTGGAACAGGTGAGATTCCACATTTCCTGACAATATGTGGTTGTTTCCCAAAGAGAAAGCTGCTTTCCAAGAAAACCTCACCATGTGATCTTGAAACGCTTTGCAGAACTTGCCTCACTGATACATTGCTTGTCTCACCAGAAATCTGTGGTTATATCCTTGTTTCCTCACCCTTCTAGCAGACTCAGGAGCAGCCAGAAAACAGTGGGGCTGCCCTCTCCAAACAACCCTGGCCAGCTTGCCTCCCTAACATGTTTTAATAACACTTTAGATGCCCCTGTCCACACTGTGGAAAAATTCTGTGAAAAATGGAAAAGTATGATCAGCTTAAATGATGGTCTACAGTGACAGGATGGGGAAAGCGAAGCTGTTTTTTTCTATTTACATTGTGCTCCGTGGAGACAGCAAAGCTTTACCCGGGCTCCCTTGAATAATGAGCCACTAAACAGAGAGCTGCATATCACTTAACAAACAGCTCCTCACAGAATTCGTGTTAATTATGCCATTCCTTCTGATTAGATTCAGCTGATTTCTCACTCACACGGCTCGGTGCAAGGCTCTGTGGTGCCTTGTGGGAACTGCAATGACACATCCGTGCTGGTACAGTCATTAGATAGCCTGAGAACTCGCCCTTCCCGGCATGGTCATTTGCCTGCAAGCCGACACCGCTGCCGTGCAGGGAAGGGCTGAGCTCCTGGAAAAGCTGCGGCCGATCTGCAGGGCAGATTGTCAGCAGAGAATGGCCAGAGGGGACATCTGCTTCCCAGAGATGTGCACAGCCCCCCAGAGCTGGGCTATGGTTGTGAAACTTTGTTCTCATTACAGATTTGATGATGTGAACATTGGCAATTAGAGCTTTCTCGGCTTTTTATTTTTCACTTTTTGCCTGCAACCGGGCAGGTGACAGATTCCATGTGGCTGAATGGCCATAGTCCTGCAGGAGGAAGTAAGGAGGGAAGAGGAACACATGTTCCTGGGAACTCGGCATGGTGACAGGGGAGCCCATGCTGATTCAGAATATAAAGAGAGTTTTAATCACAAGAAAATGAAATTAAATGTTCAAATGCAGAGTGTTGGATTGGTACCTCCTTCACCTTTTTGCCCAGTAGTTCTGTGTTTTGTGTGACTTATATTTATAGGGAAGGGAAGGGAAGGGAACCCACTGCTTGGAGCTCACTGTGGAGGTGCTGGCAGTCCTGCTGACTCTGGCTGGGAAGCAGCACAGCTGCATCATTGCTGTCCTGCTGGTGAAAATCGAATAGCTGGAGTTTGGTGGCTTGCCCAGGTGGGTTAAGCTGTTGAAGCTGTTTGACTTGCACCACTGCGAGCTCAGGGCCCTCTGAATCATACTGAGTAGCAAAGCAAAGGCAATTCCATGATATTGTTTCCTCTAACAATGAAGGTTTCACTGGTTGCCTCTTCTGAACTTTTCCTAGTGGGCTCCCACCTCATTGCAGAGGAACAGGAGAGCAGAGCTCAGCTGTGAGCTCCAGGAGGAGGATTGTGTTCTGCCAGAGTTCAACTCCCCTGCTCTCCCAGGGAGTGCTGGTGCTTCTTTCAGAGATCTTCCAGGCCTGGGGCTGGGCACCATGCTGTATTTTCTGTATTTCTGCTTTCAAATAAACTAGTTTGACATAGCTGAGAAAAGAAAATAGTGGTAGCATTTCACTTTGGTAACTATTAATAGCAGTTCTTTTATGCAGGCAAGCAAGCACTGATTTCATCCTCTGCCTGTGTACCAACATTTGTCTCTGAAACACTTCAGCTACAGCACCAGAAATGGTGTTTCTGCATTAACCAAGGCCCACAAGTGCAGTTGTGAGACTCTGCTTCACAACACTGCTAAAAATACAAACGTTTGTGGTGCACACATACTTTGTTTATAATCTCATCACTTCGTATATGGCTTCCATTGCAAACTGTGGGATATATCATTCTGTCTCTTACAGTGTAGAAATAGTGTATAAAAATCAGATTGAGCCCTTTATTTATAGTTGTCAAGAACCAGATGACAGAAAACATCTTCTGCCTGGAGAATGATTACTGCTGGTGTTTCCTGGGTACCCTCTTCATCAAACAGTGGGAATGTTTCTTGTCTTTAGCATCACATCTGCAATGCTTGAGCCAAGAAAATGTCAATAACTCTGTTATTATGAATCCCTGCTTTCAAGGATTAATAATTTCACACTTACTCACACACAGGCAAAAGCATCGGAAACTGAAATTTGGCACAAGCATTTGTAATCCAAGAGCAAAGCTTAATTCTGCAAAACGATCTCTGCAGTTTTGAGTCTGAGAGAATTCTCAAGGTGCCTGCATTTTATTTTTTCCTTCGAGTCAGTTGTTTGGAAATGATACAATCTCACTTGCTATCTGGCAAGAACTCATTTGTATGCCTGAAGCTCTCAGTAGGGAAAAAATTGTGGTTTACTTTGTCATGCTTTCTTGCTTTTCTAATGGAGTTTTCCCTAGATGCCAAGGAAAGGGAGATGGTGAAGTCCAGTTGGTACAATGGAATGCCTCTCTCTCTTCTAAATTTGTCCATTAAATATTCCAGCCACCCCTCATTGTTTAAAACACCTTTATATGTGGCTGAGTAATATGTGTAAAGAATATTATGCAGGAAAATGTAATTGCATAAAGAAACCAATACCCCAAGTATCTCTCCAAGCATTGGAACAAAGGAAGTCTAGTTTACTGTGGGTTTTGTTTGAGTTTGATCAACTTCAGTTTTGCTAAGATATGAACTGTAACTGAAGTTTTCCCTTACAGATAGCCATTTATAGTTGCTCCATTTATAGTCTCTCTTACTCCATCTCTCCTTCTTGACCTTTCCTTTCTCCCATGTAGATTTTAATTAGCTTTTTCTCTCTCTGTTTCAATGAATTTGGCTGAAATTTGTATCCTTGACAACTTTTCCCCTCTTCCTGTTAGATTTTTTCCCTTTTAAATCAGTGAACAGGTTCAAAAAGTATTGCCAGGTCTCATAGTGGCACGTAATTAAAATACACGTACACTGGAAACAGACAAACCTCATTAGCTTAGAAAAACAGGTTTAAGAAAGCCCTCTGGCTTTCTCAGCTTTTGTGTGACAAAAGTTGTCCAAGAATGACTAATAATCTAAGAACCTGCAGTAATAATGTGAATTTCTCATCAGTCATTGCCCAATGATCTTTGGGCACCTTGGCAAAATGTAAATAAACCGAAGTGCCAAACATAAGGCAACATGCCCAGTTTGATTTTATTATGCAACTGGCAAGTTGCTAAATTACAAAAGTGTTGGTGAAGAAAATTTGAACAGATGTTTTTTCTGGTGATGCACAATTTCATGTCAAAACCCAGAACTTGGTAGCACTCAGAACACCCACACTGTTGTTGTTGATGACAAGGGAATGCAGTCCAGTTTAGCTTCCTCCAGAGACCTGACATCCCTCCTTTGCATTTCTGGACTGCTGGCTTAAATAATTCACTCATTCTGAAACCATGCACTTGCTTCCTCCCTCAGTCACCAATCCAAAGCATGAACAAACTTCCTGAAGTTATCACTTCATATTTCAGCTTGTAAAACATGGCATTTCAGGCCTTTTGCACAAGCTGCCCTGGCTGCTGCTCCTGCTGTAGGGCCAGGACATGACTGGTGTCCGGAATGCAAAATTCAAGTGGAGGAAGTGTCAGGCATTTGATCCTCCTGTCCTTGCACGTAGCGCAGGAATGATCGTCAGCGGAGCGGAATATTAAACATTGCAGGCGAGACAGCTTGAGTGGGAAGCCTGTGGTTTCATGAGGAGTGCTCCTCATTCCCTTGTTAAAATGATGCAACTGGGTCAGAAACAACTAAAGTCACTTCATGATCAATGTGTTAAAGGCTGCCTACTCTAGCTCTGACAGAGAAGTTACCTTTCTCCACCTCAGCGAAAGGGCTGATTAGGCTCTTGAGTAATCTGTGCATAGNCTCCCTCTCCTCATGCCAGCTTGGAGTCAGAAATATTTCTGAGGCCATCAATTGGATTTGGATTGATCTTTGGCCTTCACAACCTGCTGCAAGAGCATCTCACACAAGAAATCTGGGCCAGCCAAGCCCAAAGTCCCCCCTTGTTCCACACCAAACAACAAATCCACAAGCCTGCAATGAGAAGCTGAATATGTGGAGAAGAATATCAGCCTCCATAGTGTTTGCCTGGTATAGACCTGCATGACATGACAGGTTGGTTCTGTAACAATACAGAGAAACCAGAATGTCACATCAAAGGTAATCCTCAGATAACCTCTGCGGGAAAGCCTGAAACAAAAACACTGATTGACCAAAGTTCCTGATCACTTTGGCTTCAGTCAGAGTATCCACATACTTAAACAAGTTGGAGTCTCCTGCCAAGTGGTGACCTTAAAAAGGAAAGACAAAATATGATATTTGAGTGCTGGGTAGGGATCAAAACCTACAGTAGATGCCCTATATGGCCTTTTACCTTCCCAGAGAGTGCTTTTAGGGCTATTCTGGTGTTAACCTAAACCCCTCATATGCCTCATACTTTTATTCTGTTGTTAACAGGAACTCCTCATATGCCTAATATTTTTGGTAATGACAAATCCCCTGTTATTATCAGATCAGGGGAATTTGCCCTGTAAAAATAGCTTTTGCTGCAAGACTGACAAAACACCTTTAGTGTAATCAAGACAGGTAACTCTAGGCCTGGACAATTGGGAGAAAGTGTAAAAAGTCAAGGCAGTTGTTTAATGGCTGATAAGTAATTTCTGTGTACATCAAAGACAGATAACAGTGCTCATTTTCTCCAGGACTTTTTCAGCACGCTGCATCCTCTGTTCTTTCTGCAGAAATCACCCCAAAACCTGTGTGAGATATTCTGCTTGTACATTTCTCCCTGCATGAATTATAATGGTATAAAACTAATGAAATAGAGAGGAGCATGGGGATGTCTGTCATCAATGTCCATACCAATATGAGAAGCACTAAAAAGCTGCAGTTCCTCAGTAGTGCAGAGAATGAGGGCTGGGTGGATTGTATTTCTGGGACTATTATTACAGAGAGACTTGTAAGAAGGATACACGCTGTGAATGAAATGGGTATGGAATCACAGAGGCTAATGATAGAAAAAGGCCATTTATGTCAACTGCTGTATTTCCCTGCTGCTATATAGGATTGTTCCCAATGAGATACGGTGTATTTTTAGTGCTTTGTCCAGTCTGGTTTCATATGTAAATATAAAGATTGTAATCCGTAAAAGAGCCTGAAATAGTTTTGTTCTAGTTCTGTCTTTCCTCTTCCTTCCCTCTTCTCCTCCTTAATTTCTTATTCAGGTTAAATGAGAACAGGAAAGACAGCCGTACTTTTTTTTCCCCCTTTCTGTTCTCTCTTCTTTCTACTGTTTTACCCTCTTCATAGGATTTATCTGACCTGATTTTTTAAAAAATTGCATTTGGACATTTGAGTTTTATATGCTCTTCTATCACGGGGCTCTTCGAAATACAGCGGCTCAGCCTGACAGGAAACAACCTACTTGCAAAAAAAACCTGGAAAACAAGTAATAAACAAGCAGTGATTTCTGCTCAGATAGGAACTGAACTGAAGCTTTTGCATTTGCTTTCTTGTGTTCTGTGTCTCACATCATCTTATGAGTTGTAGAGGGCTTACTCACTGCCCACCTGTCCATTATGCACAGCATTCCAGCACAGTGAGCCAGGGTGTGGTTTAGATTGAAATCAAGTACAGACCATGCCACAAAAAGAACAAGCAACGTGACCATGAAATAAAATCATCTTTTTGGTATAGAAAGACAGCTACCCTTTCATATTTGTGGGTACTATTTCCTTTTTTTGACTTTGCAGCCTTAGACAGTTACATCTCGAGTAGACATAAACTGGTATGGCACAGCTTTCAGCAAATGAAGTTTTTGGCTTGCAAGTGATCTGTGTCAGGAGAGAAACTTGTCCTCAGGGGTTTGTCACTGCACGTGCCAGCAAGTCAAGTGGACAGGCTGAGGGAGCTACAGCTGAGGTGCTGCTGTCTTGAGTGGATGGCCCTCAGCTAATCTTGTCTTTGATCCATATGCAGTCACATCTCTGCTCTGAATCTGGTGAGCATTAATACCTTTGAGTCAGTGAAACAGTGGAGAAATTAATGGCCTCTTTGTTCCTCATGGGAGAAACCCATCTAAATGGTAGCCTAAATGGGAACACAGAGAACAAAAAGATGTAGGGACTGAATTAATACCAGCTGAGTGTGCATGCCCTGTCTGCAGGAAAAGAAATAGAGAGAGATGGAAAATGAGGACACACCAGAAAATTACTTGTCATCTGCTGTTCAGATAAAGCTGTGGAGAGAGAGAGACCAGGGGAAAAAAGAAGTTCTGTTATGGATTGTGTTGGCTGAAAAGAGTCTTGAAATAGAAACTGCGTCCTATTGTCCGTCCATGCTGAGTTCAGGGAAATAGGGCTCCTGACATCCTTTTTCAATAATAAGCCTTGCACAAAGCACCCTGCTCCAGCACTGGCTTTTTTTCCCAATAGAAACAACCCTCAAGGTATTCAATATTGGCTAACTGCTGTGGTTGCTTTGAGGGAAAAAAAAAGAAAGGTGCTTTTTCTCAGAAGAAAAAGAGAGGTGAAGCTAAATGTACTTACCTAATCCATGTTATCCCTCAGTGACAGGCTGCCACGTCCCATGACTTTGGGAAGTCCTCCCAGAAGCTGCTGAGAGCAAAAGAAGCTTCAGCCCTCACTTACTCCAACTTATTCCTGATTTACTCCAGGGAGTGAAGGAACAATATCCAAGAGGTTCTGAATTTATAGCTGTCCTACTCTGTATGTAGTTCCTCATGTTTGTGACATTTATTTCTGTATTGACAATGAAATAGTCACTTTACACATTTATTTCTAATAGAAAACTCACTGGTAGTCGTGTTCAGGCAGTCTGAAAAATCACATCTGTGTCTTAGCAACAGAAAGCATTGCTAAACTGAAAAATGGCCAGCAACAACCTCACACTGCTGTCCTTCCACTGTCACAAGAGAAGTGAATGGTATTAAAATCAGTTCAGATTTGGGAAATGGCATGAATATTTTCATATAATACTTACTGGCCTAACTTTTAGGATAGCTTGATTTTTATTTTTTGTCATCTTCTGTCTTGCCATGCTACCTTACAACCTTCCCCATCAACTTGCTGGTGCATGTTGGGCTTTCTGAGTGTGGTCTTTGGGTTTTACCAGTGCTCTTCCCAAGAAATGTGGTTTTTGCTGCCTTCCTCCCATTGCAATTACAGGATGCATCTTAGAGACTGAGTCCTTCAGTCTTTAAAAAAGTTCTGTCTGTAACAAGTTGCTTTTTTTTTTCTTTTTAAATTAATTTTTAACCATTCACTTCACAGCCCTTGTGTCCCATTTTGTCTTCTATCACACAATAACCAACATTTTGATTTCTTCAGTGTATTTGTGTTTCCATGGTGAAGGGAATATGACCATCTTTTCTTGTGGCTTTACAGATTTGAATGGCATAAACTATGGATAGGCTTTTTAATCTTCTAAAATGTTTTGGGTTTTTTTGCCTTGAATCCTTTGTGTTCAAGTTAAATACAATTTATAATCAGGTGATTATTAGATATCAGCACTTCAAGGCCAAGAAAGCTAGTGGTCTGACTTCCAGAGAATTTCACCAATTACCTTTACCTGGGTTCAACATCTTGTATTTGCCTAAAGCATCTCCTCCAGAAAGGCACCTGGGCTTGAGATAAAGGATTCACCTCTTCATGTGGTAGTTTGGGAAAATAATTAATCATTATCTTAGAACACTGTGCCTTATTTCTCATTTGAATTTTCCCAGATTTAACCCCCAGATATTGATTCATGTTTGGCTTCTGCTTGATTAAAGTACATAAGGTACTTATAATAAAAGAGTGTTCGATCTTTCCTTTGACAGGCTAAACATATGGAGCTCTTCAAGTCTCTTGCTTGGTGCTCTCCCTGAACCAAATCAGGGAAATGAATTATGCTGCACTCAGTGTCCTACAGGGGAAACAATGGGAGCGTGTTTGGCACAGAAACATTGTGCTTCACTGGGGCTTGGAAGAGGAGGAAAAAGAGGAGGGAGAGGAGGTTAGGCAGGGCAGGAGACAGACATTGCTGGGCGAGCTGCACAGAAATCAGCAGGGGATGATCACAGGTGCCTGTGTGTGCCACAGCTCTGCAGTTTCTTACCTGCTGTTCTGGAAAAGTGCTGAGGACCAGTGCCTGGTGTTTAGCTGTCTGCATCAGCCTGGCTTGGACTCTAACAAATCCTGAAACTCACCTGGCAGGGAGAGGATCCAGATTTCTCTGCAACATGACCAAGTGATCAGACAAAAGCACTTAGTCTTCATCATAATCTGCTTTAGATAGAATAAAGAGGCTGTGCAAGGGAGAAAAAATAAATCGTTTTTATTTCATTCTTTTGAAAGGGATGTTTTGGCTGTCATGTATCACAGAAGGGTTTGGGTTGGAGACCATAAAAATCATCCAGTTCCAACCCCCTGCCATGGGCAGGGACACCTTTCACTAGACCAGGTTGCTCAAAGCCCTGTCCAACCCAGCCTGGAACACTCCAAGGACAGGACACTCACAACTTCTCTGGGATAAAACCTATAACATAAAACATATTTGGAAGAATATCAAACCTCTATCTGTGTCCTCATACCAAAACAGCTTCATTTAAAAATATTAAGTTGAAAACAATATCTCATTTCTATATTTTCTATATCTGCTTGGGTATTTTTAAGTAGGTGCAGTTTTTAGTGCATACTTGAGTTTTATATGCTTAAACAGGTAAAATTAATACTAATATTTAGCTTTTTAAAATTGTATCGAAAACACAAAATTAAGGACAAGATTCATGCACAGCATATATACAGTTCCTAAAGAGTATAATAAAAAGCTGCTCCAAGGAAAGTATATTAGGGTGATTTGGGCCACGTTACAGGTTTAAGATTACAATATTAAACTTTTAAATACCACATTGCCAGGTCTGAAATAGCTGGTGTGGGGTTAATTCTGTGTCCTTGTAGAATTTTAATGCAAAACAAAAAATGAGCTTGGTGAGCCTAGGCAAATACCTTGAAGCATATGAGATTTTTCCAGGCTGGGCCAACTTGTTTTTTCTTGGTTGTATTTTACGTCAGCTGCACCACATGAAATGTATAAATGCATGGAAAACTATAAAAATTGCCAAGACTGATGTGATAATCTATTCTTCTTAACTGTTGTGAACGCTTCCTATGTCTTGCATTTTGTTAAAGTGGATATATTTATTGTAAGCCCAGTGATTTGCCACTTCGGAGGTAAAAAGCTCTTTACTCCCATCCATAGGTAAAAAAGGAAAGAACAAGCACAGCACTGCTTTTTAAGTATCTGTAAGCACAAAAATGCTTCAGAGAGGAGAGGTATCCTGCTATCAGGTAGTGGTAACCAGGGCAGGACATGCAGCTCCCATTTCCAGAGAGCTGCTCTCCAGGGTTTCTCCTGCTGCACAGCACAGAGGTGATCAATGTGTGCTCACCCACAGCAGGTGAACCAGTATTATGGTTTGTCAGCTCCAAGAACACCACCTTGAACCCTTCCTCCTCCTCTACTCATGCCATACCCTGCCCCATTCCTGCCTGCATGGTCCTGACCCTTCGTTTCTTCTCTTCAGTTAACGCAGCTCCTTTGGTCAGGAAACAGCTACACTTTTCTTTCTTTTTAACAATTTATTTTTCTGCCTGGCCAAGGAGCTGCACAATGAGTCCAACAAGCCCTGGAGCTGAGGCATTGATGCCTTGTTATGAGTCTGGGCTCCTGGCTCCCCTTTCCTAGGGAGCAGCCATCTCTCACTGCCCCTCAACACAGCAGTCCAAAAATGCACAGAGTAACAGGGCAATGCCTGCTGAGCCTGCAGCCTGATGTAGGATGTGGCAATAGTTGCTTGAGGAATTTAGAAAAGCACTGGTAGTTTCTCCTGAGCATGCTACCCCACCAAAGTCTCTCCATACTGGGTATCAAGAAATGCATCTCAGCAGGCTTGGCCTTGGGGACTCCTATGACAGCACAGTACCTGAGGTGTCAAAGGACCTGGCTGCCAAATGAGGAAAAAATCCCAGACAGATCCCAGACTGTAAATCTTGCAGCCAGGAGCTCCAAGGAGAACAGTGTCCTTTGCTCCCCTTGCTGGTGAATGAAGGAAAAGCCCGAATGCAGAGACCTCACACAGGCAAAGTGCAGTGGGCTGGGAGCACTGGGGAAACACCCCAGCTCCCAAAGGATGGCAGTGGGGTACAGAAACCTCCTGGGATGGAAGAGCTTCTTTCTAAGCAGTGGTAAGCCCATGCAAGCTTCCTACACACACTAAACCCTGGAACAGCTGGCCTCTGGGAAGGGGGACATGACTGGCAAAGGATCTGCTGTGCTTTAGAGTGTGGAAGATGGGAACATGCACATGGATGATGTGTAGAAGTTGCATTCACCTGTTGGGCATCTACACATGGGAAGTGTGAAATTAAGTGAACTCAGACTGCTGCTAAAGATGTTCCTGGTATTCATTTGTACAGAGTGGCCATGCTTTCCCAAGCTGATGCTTCTTTCCCTTTCCTCCCCTCTTAAAAGCTGTTTTCCATGCTTGTGAGAGGGGAAGAGCTGCTTATTCAGGACACAGTAGAAGGAGCAGCTGCCTGCAAGGCTCAGCTTGAATGGATTCTTCTAAGAAGAACCCTCATGTTTGACATGGTCAGGTGCTGCCTCCCACAATGTGCTGCACAATTGTGTTCTCCTACACATGTGGGGCCTGACAGTTGCTCGTTACCTTTATGAATTTAATTTGAATTACCATGTGCCAAGTTCAACAAGAGCTTAATAGATTCTTTATTGCTGGGGATTTTTGATACCAGATCAGTCAGATGTCTGTTGGGTGTGGAGAGTCAAGCCCTCGGGAAAATAATAGACCAATGATTCCTGAGGAATCATCCAGCCTTTGTTTCTGCTTTTCTTTGTTGACTTCTGAAGAGGGTAAAATCTGGAGGAAAATTATGGTAATATATAAACTCTGCCCAATAAATGTTTGATATGGTGTTTTGCAAACCTTGCACAGCTTTTCAAGACTGCTAGATACTCTACTACTGCTCTCTGGGAAAATACAGGTTTTCTTCATTATTTCAGTATTACCTCATTACTTCATTATTACTTCATATTACTTCATGTATTACATTGGAATAAACCTGATGCATGTACACTAAAGATCAGAAATCAGGCTGTTGGCACTGACTCAGACAGTTTTCAGTACCAATTTACTCTTAGAATGAAAGTTTATGGTTTCATGCTTTGGTCTTTTCATTGTCCCAGATGGAATTGTGATCAGTCACCCTCCTAGTTCATTAAGAAACACGCAAAATCCCTTCCACTGAATATTCTTTTTTTTCCCTGTTACTAATGTGACCCTTTAAAAAGTGCTGAAATCTAGAAAGCAGAAAAAACATAACATCAAATTTTAAGCTGTTCATACCAGCCCTGTTAGAAATGTTTTGTGTATCCAAAGGCATGTGTAAGTTGCAGTTTTCAGACTGGTGTTCATTAGTGGTTTCAAAGGCCCCACTTTCTTTGGCCTGGACTTGAAAAGATACAGACTGGGCACAATAATCACATTATTGGGACTAAACAGGACACCTTGAGTCCCTTGTAATTCTTCCTGTTGAAGTCAGTGGGTGGCATAAGGGCTTTGCTCCCTTTTGCAAGCAGGATGAAAGATGAGTGTCTTCCACATGAGGCAATCCAACAAGTCCTCCTCAAAACACCCATTACTGGGTATGAAAAAACCAGGTGGTAAACTCATCCCCACCAACATGACTCTTGAAGGCAAATGTGCAATGCTTCTTTGGATGAGACATACATGAATCCACTAAATTCAATAGCTCAAACACCTTCTCCCAGTGCTCGCTCTGCTCGCTTCCAGTTGGCTCCTTCAGCACAGCTTTGCAGCAAGCCAGATATTTCATTTACAACACAGAGGTGTATGCCCGAACATATTTGCAGGCCAGGAGGGGATTTTGGCTGGAGAGATTTTTTTTTTTTTTTTTTTGGAACAAGGAGTTAGAAAATTCCTGCCTGGAGTTGGCAGAGGTGGCTTGGTGTGGGTTAAGGTGCCAACTCAGCTGTGCTCAGCCTCTGATGGGTGCAGGCAAGTGCTTTGCTGAGAGGGTTTCTGGGTCACCTCTCAGGTGTGCCCTGCTTGTAAAGAGCCTGTGTATCTCCCAGGAAGAAGTGAGGATGCATGCAAGCTGCTAAATGTATGAAACAAAGCATCTGATTGAAGTGGAAGTGCCAGAATGAGAAAGGACTGTGTTTTTCAGAAATAAATTTTTTTTCTCTGTCGTGGATATTCTTGCGTTGTTTTTCTTTTTGGTGGTTTTTTTTGGTTGTTGTTTCTGTTTTCTTTTTTTTTTGGGGGGGGGGGTATTTTTGTTTCTTTGGGGTTTTTTTATGGTTTTTTTTTTCCTCTTTTCCTTAAACAGTATAGGAAATGAGAGAAGAATGTGATGTCTTTTTTACTGATGTTAAGTTCGGCTTGTGGATGAAAAGCTGGCCCAGGTTCCAGCTTTCACAGCAAGTTTGAGCAGTCTGTATCTCATGCTATTAAAAGTGACTGAATCTTGGAAGTTTATCTCAATTTCACATAAATTTGAATAACCCAGAAATTTAAATCAAGTTGCAGCAAAAATTTAAAGAGGTTTTTGATTCATGGGAAGTTCTGTTTATGGAGTCAATTCCAAGCAGATTCCAGCTCAAGTTGTTCAACTCTCATTTTGCAAGTATTTTTTAAGAGATTCTCCCTGCTTGTTTCCTGGTTAATAATTGCCTTTCCAGTGGAGAGAAGACCCAGCTGAGGATACTGTGGACCCACAAGTAGAGCCATAGAATTTGAGGGCATCCAGACCTAGACTTCTGTCCTGGCTCATATGCAGAGCAGAGATCTGGACTCAAATTTCAAGCAATCCAGAAGTCCTGAGGTGCCCATATTTATGGTTTGGATTTATGCTGAAGTTCAGTTTTACAGGAACAGTAAATGAAGTAAAGCATGGAAGGGAAGTGTTACCAAAATCAACTTTCAGGAAGCCACTATTAGCTTCTTCTGTGAACAGAGCCAAAAAAAGAGATGTATTTTAAACTAACACCACTTTTCCCCTCTTATCCATCACACTCCTATATTATTCTCTTATAATCTCTTTAAACTTATATATGACTCAAAAATAATATTTGGCAAGCATAGTCATATTCTTTTCATCAATATTTTATTTTGAAACATGTTAAAGAGTTGTGTTGCACAATAAAAAATGTCTCTCTCAAAACATCATTTTCTAATGGGCTTTTTTATGTTCCATAAAATCTGCTAATTTTTACTTGTCCTCTCTTGTCAATGAAACAAACTATTATTTCTTTCTGCAGAACCAAACTGCAAACAAGAATGTCTGGAATATCAAGAGTAATGATGTACAAAGTCCCTTCTGGCCCCAGCTTCTATTGAAAAATAATTGGATGAATTGGTGATGCTTACATTTCATCTGGCCTGCCACTGTGAGTAATTCCATGGTGCCTTCTTGGCCAAAGTTCAGCCATTTAAGCACTTGGTGAAAATCTGTTTGGATGGACTGGGGGTAGGAACGTGACAGATAGCAGCAGAGGAGGAGTGGAAGCACTGTGGAATCGTGTTGCATATGTTGTCACAGCATCTAACTCTGTGCAAGAGGCATCCTGGTTGTGACTTCAAGTTTCTGCCACAGTGTGAATAACAAACGATGGGGATGCTAACCATAAAAGTCAAGCTGGCCTGGATACAAGCTGCAATGTGATGGGCAAGGGAATTCAGATGGTGGAATAGGCCCTTGTGTGGTATAAATTATTGTGGTACCATGTGATGCCAGTGGAGTTATGATTTGCTCAAAGAACTGCCTCTTTGCCTTGCCAAGAAATCATTATATGGGCTGTCACCTCTCAGAATGGATTAATGAACCAGAACAAAATAGATGCCAGCTTGCCAATGCTCTTATTGGGGTCATAATTTGCTACAAAATTTTAATAGGAAACAATTCATAGAAAAATTATTTTGTTTTCTTCCAAATCTCTCAGACAGTAATTCTAAAACACGTGTGTGTTTCCTTGTGTCTTTTAGTTCATTTGTTTTCAGTGACTTTTTCTTCTGCTCTTTTTGATGTCTTAAGTTTTAGCTTTCATATTTTCCAGGTTCTGTACTGCATTAGTATAGAACTCTGACCTTCATATAAAGGGTTAGCAAGTTCTCCTCACAGTTCAGTCAGACAAAACAATCCTTTTCCAGCCTGAGAACCAAGGACACCATTGCAGCTTCAGCCCCAAAAAGTGCAAACAACAGCAAATTGAGGAGAGCAAACTGGGAGGATGGGACTGCACAACCTTGACCTGTAATTGGACAATTAACCCCAGCATGGAAATGGACCAAAACTTATAAAAGTGTGAAAAGGTGTGACCCAGGAGCCCATTTTGGGCGTAGCTTTGGCCAGGCTCTTGTACTGCCCAAGGTGTATCCTTTGAAGGCTTTTTTAATAAATCCCTGCTTTATTCCTGTAACACTGTCCAGCCTCTGTTCTAGGTAACCTCTCAAGGCATCCTTTTCCTGCCTTATTGTTGATGGGTTTTGGAAGGTTTTGTCAAATTTTCCCAGACTTGTATATCATCAGAGAAGAAAGAGATTTGGGAGAGGACAAATGCTCCACAGAGGTGGTCACAGGGAGGTGAGAGCAGGGTTGATTGATTCTGTGGGGTGGTGACTGCTGGGATCCCTGGTGGGGTCATTATTCCAAACCCCTTTGCACAGCCAACTCTTGGGCTGATTTCTCCTGGGTCTGGGCAGTCCAGGCTGCAACCTGGGAGGGAGAGAGAGGGAATCACAAACAGCAGAGTTCCCCAGGCCTTCCCACTGAATGATGAAGTGAGAGGGTGGAGAAGGTGACTTCTTCCTCCTGCTCTTTGGAAGATAAAGGTGAAGAACCATGTGTGAGGTGCAACCAGCTCCTTGTTTGTCTTGAGCAGGCACTTATTTCCATGGGAATAGTTGCATTTGAACAATTTTTTCTTTTGGTAGCTCAGAGTTTGTTTATTTTTTAACAAACCCTCCCATAATGAAGTATCCCATGGTGACAGCACCATCAGCCAGCAAGGGCACCCCTCAGGGGATGTGAGCTACCAAGCTTTGCCTGTTCATGCCTAAGGTGTGCATGCAAGGCTGACAGACACAGCCTGGTATGTGCTTTCTCAGGGCAGTCTGAAAAGGTGGGAGCTTGACTTCACCCTGGCAGTGTGGTAACTACAAAAAGGGAAGTGGGAGGGCTGGAAAGGATAAGTCTTGTTTGGAGTGGAGCCTTCTGAGACAGCCCCATGACTTCATATGAACTTGTCACACGCCAAGTCATTATTTTGGACAGAAACACAGCCCAGGCAAAGTGGTGGTCTGAGCTCTAGACACTGCTGCAACACACAAATGGGTATATGAACTTTCCTCTCTACCCAAATAAATGAATACATAAACCCAACACACACAGGCACAAACTGTTAACCCCAATGATTCAGACTGGGTAATTCAGGGATTAACTAGGAGGATCTCTGGTCATTTTATGGTACTCCTCATCATGCACACAAATTCAAATTATTTTCCTGTTCTGGTAACTTCTAACATAGAGGAGAACTCCACACTCCACTTCAAATGCAAGTAGAATCAGAAAATAGCAGGTTGGAAAAGACCTCAAGGATCTCTGGTCTAACCTCTCTGGGTAAAAGCACAGTCTAGACAAGATAGCCCAGCAGCCTCCCCAGCTGCATCTTGAAAGTGTCCAATACACCACTTCCCTGGGCAGATCATTCCAATGTCTGATTGCTCACACTGTAAGAATTTTTCTCCTGTTTGTAATCAAAATGTCTCCAGGAGTAACTTGTACCCATTACCCCTTGTCTCTTCCATGTGGAAAATGGAGTTCTCATCCTCTTTGTAGCCACCCCTTAAATATTGGAACAAAATACTCAATGGCTGCTGCCTTTCAGTAATGTACTGCATTCTGACTAATTGAGATTCTTCTGTCCTTTCTTCATAAAGGATCTCTTGTTTCCTTCACTTGGTTGCAAAAATGTTTCCTGTTAAAGGCTCTTTCCCTGCAAGTCATGTATGGACACTTTCCAGATAATAATCTGGGAAGCATCTTGGAATTTCCCCAAATCTCATGATTAGATGGATTTCTGCAGAGGTCTGAGGGACTGGGGATGATCTTTTCCTCAGGAAGAGACAAGACTTGCACCAAAACAGGGTAACTGCAAGGGCTGACCAATTTGGTGCTGAGGAGCCCAGAGGAGGAGCCAGTCCCACTGTTAGAAGGCAGGGTGTAGAAGGATGTGTTAAGGTAGCAGCCAGGTGGTTTATGTCCTCTTTTATTCTATATGGGAGCTGTAAAGAAATGGGATAGTGTGTCTTGGCACGGAATGAATAAGGAAGCTGAAAATGTGATTTTGGGGTGGGGAAAGAGCTCGCAACAATGAGGTTGTAAAAACAACACCCATAAAATATATCTTGGTCAAGTTCAGTTCTGCTTTTTGTGAAATTAGAGAGAGCTGATCTTACAAAAACAAGTGCTTGTTGAGGTTGCTGTTGTATGGAATTGGCGTGTGCTGTTTTTCTAGCAGACTCTCTTCACTGTCATCAGAGTGCAATTTCTCTAGAGTCGCTGTGGGATGCAACAGATTTCTTGGAAAAGAAGGCTGTGTTGACACCCACAGGCTAGTAATGTTTTCACAAGAAGGAACATGACTTTACATTCGACTCTCTTGAAAAGAGATTAGCAACACTGTGATTTATAAGAATTGCCAGGATTTGAGGTTGCTTTTTCTCCCCTCTCTCTGAATCTAAGCTCCAGCAGGTAGGTGTTAAGTGAGTGAAGCATTTCTGGCAAGATTTATGTGCCCATACAGTAGAATGGGAGTGAAATCTGACAGTCTAAAGGAGGGGGAGCAACTGACAAATAGAGGGGGTGGAAAAGGCAGATTGGCTTGGATTTTTTCTTTCCTTTTCCTTTGCAGTCAAAACCCTTTGAGACTCTTCACTCTTAGGTTGAAAATTTCCTTTGCACAGACATTTCCCTCCCTTGTCCTTTTGTTCTAGCAGTAAATATGGGTCCACAGCATGTACATGGAAAGCAGGCACAGCCAAGGCTAAGTCTCCCTGAAATAATGTCTTTCCTAGAAACAGATGACAAATATTTTCCCCAGAAATTAGATATCTCCAGTGATGAAGTTCTCTTAGCAGAAAGAAGCCCTTTCTCACCATGGAGCCTCTCAGTTAAGTAAACAGTACTAAAAGACAGTGTGTCCTCATACAGGAGGGTGTTCCAGCCTAAATAGCAACAAAAGCCTTTGCTTTCCAGAGAGATCTACCACCATCCTGTTTGGCTGTGTGGATCAAGTGGGTGCTGAACAGCACATGATTGCTTTTGCAGGACCATGGTGGTCAGCAGTTCCAGGACTTCTTGGCTTTTAGATGGGGAGCAATCTAGAGGTGTAAGATAGTTGATATAGTTTGTAAAATCCCCAGAAGCTCAACACTTGATGAATAACAGATTACAAAAACCAAAATGAGCGGGAATAGTTCCATTAGCCCCACAATTCCTACTGAGCAATACTATAGGAATACAAAACAGGGAAATAGTTCAGATGATAATGGCATCCTTCTGGCTGCAAAAAGGAGCATTTTCAAAGACTAGACTACTGAATATATATTTAAATATCAGAACTTAATCAAGTTTATTTCTGAAACTGCATCTGAAAGACATATCCTGAGCTATGGGTGAAATTAGAGGGAGAAAAAAGCCATACTTGCTAATTGAGTCTTGCTTTTTTAGCCCATGGAAAAACATAGACACATGGATAAGGGACAATCTACTGTCTGAAAAAAATCCAAATGTGCACTTATGTCTAGGTTCTAACAAATTTGGAGTGTCCATTGGCCAAAGAAACCCATCACCTCACTCGTCAGAAATTTAATAAATATAAAGGACTTGAGAGGAAACACTTTGACTCATGTGGTCTCTTTTATGATGAAGGTACATCACAAAGAAATTTGCCACTAGTCCTAAAAAAACCCACTGCCACAGCCTGTGTGTTTGTGAGGTGACTGGAGTGACCTCCTGCTTGGGACTACTTCTGAGAAAAACAGTGAGTACAATTCATCTGGAATCTTCTGTATTTCTCCTCTTCTGTGACAGCCTTTAAGGTTTTGAAAACATCCTGCTCCTCAGTGAGAACAACTTGAGATTTTTTTGAAGCTTCACTGGAAAATTAGAAAGACTAAAAAAAAATGGTGGTTTTCCTGAACTGCCAGTCACCTAAGGATTAAGCACTGGTATGAAATGGAGAAGATATCAGGACCAAGTTCTGATAACACTGACTGGTCACGCAATAGAACATCATAAGTGGGAGACCATGAACTTGCTCCATCCTAAGAGATGATTGCTGTTATGGCACTGTGGAGGACAGTGTGGCCAGGTTCAGATCCCTGTGTAGCCAAAAAGCTCAGTTTTGCTATGTCAGTGACCTAACCACTGATGTCTTGGCTAAACTGAGCTGTTCTCCTTCTTTGGATGCAAACACTTTTTCTGATGAAAGCCTAAGCAAAACTGGTTTGTTTCTAAAAAAGATTTATGTTCTAACAAATCAACATCTTCCAATTAAAAAAAAAAAGTGTGTATCACTGGAAAATTCCCATTTAGCACTGCTGATGAGTAAAAAGTTTTGCTTTACAGATGGAGTTAATAATAGTTTATAGCTAAAGTGAAAAGGATTTTGGGTGAGCTTCCTAAAGAGGAAGTGAGTCACTGTCTCGGCAGGAAAAGTGTTCCAGATAGGCAGGGCTGGACAAGTTACAAAACACCCCCCAACTGTGTGGAGTCACAGGGAGTGGACAAGGGATTATTGCATCCCAGATTGCAGAAAACCAGGAATTAGTAGGGGGCCTTGAATATCCCCCCAGCCCATGTGTCTCTAGGTATGGTCTTCTCCCATCTCCCAGGCTCAGAGCAGCTCAACTGAGTCATCCCAGGGAAGGCGTAAGAGCTGAGGAAGAAGCAGGTGTTGCAGATGGGTGGGTGATTCAGTGGATGGTGTTATTCCTACTGAGTCAATGCTAAAGCAGTTTGTAAGCAGGAAGTTGGGGACACTGTGTGGCTACAAGATCTGCTTTCTAAATCCAGTGACATTCAAGGAGTCTGCGGTTCCCTCACTATGCTTTCCACAGGGTGAGTTGCTTTTGGTTGTTCTTGGGCACAGCATTTTCAAAAGCAAAAACTAGAGAGGCATTTTTAAAGTGTCTGCCAGTGGAATTTACAATCTTGAGAGTCCAGGTCAGTTTTGATAATGGTATTTCTACATTAAGAAGGCATTTTTTGGAAAACAGAATCCTATATTCTTGTGACTGACTTTGCAACCCTCCCACTGGTTCCTGGAGTGTCTGGGTTGAACCTTTACATGGAATTCATCTCAATGAGAGCTCTGTATATTTTGTATTTGGCAGAGCACCAGGAATGGTGCTGGCACTCCTCAGGTGTACTTAGTGACCATGAAAAGCAAGTTCTCCATGGCCACCATGTCCTTTGAAGTGCCAATATTGTCTTACAGATGAAAGGTGGAGCTGCTGCATCTCCTCTGACTTGCTTAACTCATTGAAAATGTTAGAGAACATGTCCTGTAATGTTCTAAAGTTCTCAAGTAATTTAACTTTTCAGAGAAGAGATGATATTTCACTTTCTCCATGTGTGTACACAAGTCAAAACTGCACACACTGTACAGCACAGAGAAGAAGATTTAGATCTTTGAAGTCACTGCTGTTTCCTCTGTCCTTTTTGCATTTGGGTGTCTCCTCTTGCTGGAAGCATTACAGGTTTGGAATGTGGGTTATTTTTCCTTCCACTCTTCAGTAATTCAGCACTTAGTCCTTCCATTTCCTTTTATTCCATGGAATTTCCACTTGGTTTTTAAATTTGATAGCATGTTTCCCTCCAGTAAAGAAGAGGGAAAATGAAAATATAATTACTGAATCTCCTAAGAACATCCACAGGCTCTGGTCCCTATGGTGCCTGGGAGGATGGCAGGTACTTCTGTGCATCTCTGAAATGTGATGACATGGTCCAAAGATCTGAGCTGGCAGAGGTGGCCTTCCAACTCCATGTGCAGAGAGCAATTTCTGGCGAGACCACACTTTCTGGGGACAAAAACTAACTTAGCCAACCATTCCCACTGAGGCTGAGGAAAACGAAATGGGCAGCTTTCCTTAAGTCATACTTGGCATTTGTACTTAGTGTTTTCCACCTATTTTATAAAGCACTTCTCTTATGTTTTATTGGCTGAACTTTTCCTCCATTTCTCCTCTGCCATCTCTTCTTCCTTCAGTGAGGGTGTCCACAGGAGCTCAGTGGGGTAAGATTTAGAGAGCAGATTTCAGATGGGCTTCATTTCTGGAGTGCAGTAATGACATACACTTATTGTTGCTTGCTTATTTTTGTTTTTTCTAAATAGCTATTTTTGCTCTTAAAGGATTTAATTCTGTTTTTACTAAGAAGAAAATCATCCAAATTGTTATGTAGGGAAAACTCACTTCACAAGATAACAGGGTAAATCTTGATATTATGTTTCTTTAAAAAATTGTATCATTTTTAAAAACCATACTGTTTCTAAAGCTGAAATGCTATAAACTCCAGTGTTTAAGCACTGGCCTGAATGCATTTGCCTCACTACCTTTATGCTTTTTCTTTGCATAGGTAATTTGTTCAACACTATAGAGAAAGTCTGTGTCAAAGCCCGAAAAAACCCAATTCCTCCAGAATGCTTTGATCACAGCATCATCCATCTGCTGCACAAACAGGAGCCACATCCCAGTCCAGCCCAGTGCCCATAAAAATTATAGTGATGACAGCAGCTAAAGCAGAGGGACTGCCAGGATCTAGAACCTTCCCCTTACCTTTTGCTTCATCATTTTTATCACAGCCTTTCTTTCCTAAATAAGGATATACTACATTTTTATTTCTAGAGAAGAATTTAGGCAAAATCCACAACGTTAAATAGGAATTAAGTTCAGTTGCATCTTCCCCATCTCTTTATGAGATGCAAGTCAAACCTTACTTGGGATACAATCTCCTTTACTTCTTGCCCTCTTTCTAAACAAATCCAGAGTTGAATGACTTGGCTTGAATTTATATCAGTTATTATTCAGAGAACAAAATGAAGAGTAACAGCATGTATCAATTAAATTTTCCTCATCCACATCCCAGCCCTGTTTTCCAGGTGAAACCAATGAATACAGTCTCTGCTTTCATAAAGCTTCTCTGTGGTAAAAGTGTTCCACAATTGCTTCCCACTGAGTTTAGCCCCAGTTTCTACACTGAACACCTTTACTAGCCAGGTAAAACAAGCAGAGCTATCAGTGAGAATTAAACAGTAAAGTAAACTCTAATGAAATGAAAATCATTACTTTTAATGCCTGTAGAAATCTCATGATCCTCCCTGTTTCCCTTAAAATGTCAATAATTTTATAATTTTTTTTTTGTTACAGGTCAGGAATTAAAAGATTAAAAAAAAAAAAAGAGAAGACTACTATTATTTTTGTACTACATATCAGTCTGCTGGACTTGATAATGTGTTTTCTGATGTCCTAGCTTTCAAGCCCTTTGAACCACTGTAAACACTGCTGGAGAGCTGGAAGAATGAAAATAAGGCACTGATTGAAAAAATACAGAAGAACCAGGCTGATCATTACTACATTTTTTACTTTACTCCATAGTGAGACAAACAGTAAACAAAAACCCTGTGAGCACTCTGAGTCTGTAGGGGAAAAAAAGGAAAAAAAAAAAAAAAAAAAAAAAAAAAAAAAAGAAAAAGGGAA
>VXBC01002434.1:1289478-1312309 GCA_013399945.1 Ploceus nigricollis | reverse complement strand
AAAAGATAGATATTGTTTTTCCCAGAGCAGGGAGCAGCTTTAGGTCTTGGATCAGAGATGTCCAGCACAGTGGGGCTCTGACCCTGACACTGCATCTGTTTAATGTTGTGACAGTGTAGATATAAAAACCTGTCTCCTAAACAGGTAACTGAATCAGGGCTGGTGAGAAATAAATGTCCTCAAAAGCAGGTGCTCTCCCTTGTTCCCATCCCCAGAGAGAATCAGTGACCCACAGCTTTTACCTGGATTCCCCATGGAGGTGCAAAGAAATGGATCCCATTTCCCAGGCCCTAAAAAGCAGCTCCTGGTGGGCAGCACAGGGAAGCTGTGCTACAGATTTCCAGAGAAGAGATGTGGCCCATGGGAGAGCCTCAGGAGTAGACACCCCTATTTTGGATATCTGGACTAAGCCAGACTCCAAAACCTCTTCTGCAGAGCTGTGTCTGCTTTGGCATCCTCTTCAAAATGAATGTGACCAACCAGAGAGAGTTCAAAAAGCCTTGGATGTGTGGAAAAATTTGCTTTACAGAGGCAGAGTTGAAGCTCTGTGTGTTTAACTCACTGATGAAGTCAGCAGATGGCTTGCTCATAGTTTATTAGCTCTTATGTTAAGAGAAGGTATTTGATAGTGAAAGGTGATGTAAGCAAGGCTGGAGTTTTTATTTTTTTATTCTTGAGGAAAAGATTTTACTTTAAACAGAAGTTACTTGGCTCAGGAGAGTTCATTCACTTAAGAGGGAACAGCAATTCCCTTAGGGGTATTAAGGGATTGAGAGGGTGAAAAACTGCAGATGATGGTGATGGTAACTCCTGGCCTTGAAGCTTGACTGTTCTATAAAACTTCTGGGTGGAGGGACCATAACAGAATGCACCATGGGATCTCAAGATGTGTATAAAACCCTACCTCAGCATTCTCTCCGTGTGTCTGGAACAAACACGTGCTGTCCCACGCATTCAGATCTGGCTTAAGAACGTCCAAGTGGTCATAAAGCTAAATGACAAAGTAACAGAGCACAGGAGGGGTGGCTGGTGATGAGTAAAGGGTATTTCAGATCCTTACAAGTGATTGTGAGCAGGAGATAAACAACTCGCTTCTTAATCACAGTGTGCTATGCTCAGAGGAAAGGCAAATGTCATTGCAGAATAACAAGTCCTCTGATGGCACAAAATAACCTGCTTGTAGGGCTTTCAAAGGTTACTTCAAAGCTTGCAGTCAGAATGTTATCAGGATCTCACGTTTCAATATTTGTGTTAAGCCATGATGTTAAAAAAACCTCAAAACCTTTTTAAGGTGGAGTTGGAGCAGGTTTCTGAATATGATTCTGGGATGTAGTCACCTGTGGAGTCACCTGAGGAGGGGGAATGGTGGTTCAGGAGGTCTTTTCCCATTCCATACTTCTAAAATGTAATAATTAAATAAAGAGGATTGTTATGCAAGGGGGCAGCAAGCTGATAGGAAGACATGACAAAACCCAAGCTTTTACAAGAATTGGAGCTAATCTGTGTTATTATGTCTTCTCCATGTCTGTGCAAACTGGAGCTACAACATGTACACCGAGCAGCACTGATTTCACAGTGCTCCCCAGCTGGAAGGAGCTCAGAAGGTTGGACCCACAAATGGGACAGTGCCACCACCCTGTTGTGCCTGCTGGCTGCCCCAAAGCATTGAGGACCTCAAGTCCTGTGTCCAGCTCTGGGTCCCCCACTTCAAGAAGGACATTTTGGTGCTGGAGTGAGTCCAGAGAAGGGCAGTGAAGCTGGCAAAGTCCTGGGGGAGCTGGTGGTGTTTAGCCTGGAGAAAAGGAGGCTCAGGAGAGACCTTGTCACTCTCTACAGTTCCCTGAAAGGAGGTTGCCAGGTGGGGATTGGTCTCTTCTCCCAGGTAACAAGAGGACATGGTATTAAGCTGTGCCAGGGGAGGTTTAGGTCGGACATTACGAGGACTTTTTTCACAGAAAGAGTGATTAGACATTGGAATGGGCTGCCCAGGGAGGTGGTGGAGTCACCATTCCTGGAGGTGTTTAAGGAAAACTGGTGTTCGGTCATGGGTTGGACTTGATGATCTCAGAGGTCTCTTCCCACTTAATTGATTCTGTGATCACTTTGATCCTTATCACTGCCCAGAGATCACTGTAACCTGCTGCTACTGAAATATCACAGAGCAGTTTGGGCTGTAAGGGACAGTGATTCAGCAGAATTGTTAGTGGTCCATGGTCATGCCCAGTACTCCTGCTGCCAGGCCTTTAACCAATCCACAGATGAAACCCCATGCATGAAGATATAACATTTTAAGTGAAGTCTCAGAATACTGCACTAAGTATTTTCCACAGCTGCCAGATTATTATTAAATTTCTGCCTTGTAGGAGTTCTGAAAGTCTGTTTTAAATGTGAACAGTTTCAAGTGGCAAAATTCCCTTTGGTTTTCAGCCAGCTCAATCAGGCAACAGCACTGGCTCAGAGAAAGGGGAAGACAGGTCACCTTGAGAAGTGAGACTGACTTTATGCTACTTCTCTCACTTACAGGTACTTTATTCCTCAGACCTGAGTATTTTTGCAGGTGAAAGAGAGACAACTCTTCCTGCAATATTCTAGTTCCACAGTTCTGTATCCATAAGTCCATGAGCTGTTCAGTGGCTGCATGCAGCTTTTCCCTCATCCCAGTAAAAGAGACAACATTTAGGATCATGCCAGTTAGTATCCAGGAGGATGCTGTTTTGACACTGATACTTAGAGACAAATATTTATTTGGGGTGACCCTATTTGTTTATCCTGCTTTGTTTTTCTTCCTGGACCAGTGGGAACAATCAACAAGTTCATTTCCTTGTTGGGAAATGATGGCTGGACTTGTCAGTAAGCTCTCTAACCAAAAGAAGTTTTGGGTTCTGGTTTCTACCAGGACCACTTTTTTTTTCTGTATGATTGCTTTCTCCTTGTTTCCACTCTCTGTCTGATTTTTAATAGACTTGCAGTCAAGCAGTGCTCCAATGTCTTGATCTGCAACTTTTCTCCAAGGAAATCCCATGGGACACATCTCATGACATGTGGTCAGTGGCTTGGGAATGGTCACCCATCATCAAAGAAAGAAAATTGTTTCATTATTGAATGTAGGACACTTCACCCAGCATCAGCCTTTACAAAGTCTGTGATTTATAGCAGTTGTACAGTGTAACAGCCTTTCTTGGCAGGTAATGTTTACATATTGCTCAACCTTGCCTAATTTCTATGTACATTTCAAAGATTATTGGTTAAAATGGTCAAAAGTACCATTACCATAAAACATCACATGCTTTATGCTAGAAAGTTGTGATTTTTTTTCAGTTTAGAGGTTCACGTGTCTGCACAGGCAAAGGGAAAGGGATAACTTTTATTTTTAATGTAAAGCCTGTATAATTCAAGAACTGAAGAGAAAGAAGTCCAGCAAAATAAAGGTTATTGTGTAAATAGAGCTGAGAGGAAAAAAAAAACATCTTGAAAGAAATGTGACATTTACATGGCACATTTAGGAAAAGTTCTTTCTCATTTCCAGGTAATTTTAATTGTGAGAGGGCACCTGTTTGTTAAACTGTATGGCTGGAAGATTCTTGGGAGGTATAAAGATCACAGATTATGGCTTTGGCTACTGTTCAGCATATGAAATCAAGGAGAGGAGGAATTTAACAAGTGTGAGTGTTGTAGGAGCTGTCACCAAGCAGTGGTTGTGCTGGGAGAACCAGTAGGCTTGGTGCAGCTTTGGCACTTGTTTTGCTACGTGTGCAGTCCCCGCAGTGCCCCTTGATAAAATCAGAAGTGACAGTGCTTGGTGTCCTCGAGCCCATCAGCACAGGGACAGTGGGAACAGCCACTGAACAAGTGGTGTGAGTGCCTGTGGGCGAGCAGCGTGTTAAAAACACTCAAAGTGTCTGATTCAAGGGCTGCAGTGCCTCAGTGCTTTAGGGAGTGGATCTGGCTGTAGACAGAGAGGAAAAGTAGCAAAAGAAGAGATGAGAAAGTACAAACCAGAATTTTTGGAAAACACTTCTTTAACCCCACCTCTGTTAAAAATTAAAACAAATACCCACCAGCTGAAAAATTATATTGAATAATTGCACTTCAGATACTATGCCAACAAAACACACATGGGCCGTGGTGATAAAACATTTTCTCCCAGTGGAACAAATCACTTATCAGGCTATGATACAAAGTAAGGAAACATTTCAGTACAAGTGAACTTTAGCTTCACAATAGCTGCAATAAGGGAATGCTGACTTTCAGCTGCCTTATTTGGAGGAGAATTATCCAGACCTACCCACAGCCTTTACTTATCTGCTATTGTGTAATTTTTAATGTCATATTTGCTTATACGTGGCCCATAATTATTTTCCACTAGAGACATGTACAGCTACTATTTTGCTGCCTCACGTTTCCTTTAAATTTTCATCTCCCTCTTTTCTCAGCCACTTTGTCCCTCACTTTCTTTCCATACCATAACCATTTCCTTTCTTTCATTCATTTTTATATTATTTCTTCCTTTTCTTTTGTCTCTTTTTCCTTTCCCAGCTTTCATATTCTGTGTGACACAAAGACCGTAGACTGTCATTTTCACTTTTCCTTATTTCGTCCTCAATGATGTTTTCATCAAACTTGAGAAGAGAGAGAAAAATTTTGAGAAGTTTTTCATTTATCCTGATCTCTCTAGTCTTCTCTATGCCCTTTCTCCATGTGAGGAAAGTAGCAGCTCACTCAGGAGAGGTTATTAGAGCCACATCTGTTCTGTGCTTTGGGGTGCCAGGACCTGGAACAAAACACGGGGCTGTGACGTAGAGTAGTGGTCAGAAATAGCACCTAAATTTTTCCTTAGCCTGATATGAAGACAAAGCTGAGATTCCCCTAAGAATCACAATTAAGCTGATTTGAAAAGCCTTGTGAAAAAGGAGATTGCAAAGGTGGTGGGACAGAAAGGTTCCTCTGTGAGGTTGAGGTGTTTGTTTGCAGTGTGTTACTCCAAGGGCTGCTTCTGCCTATTGCTGATGACACTTCATTTTTTTCTTCATCACTGATAGTCTTAAAATATGGGTATTTCAGTCTCATGACAGTGAAAAAAAGAAAGAAAAGGAAAGCAAAACAGCCCTCCAAGCTCAGCAGGTGATACCACGCTGGTATTATACAGAGTTTTTCCTCATTTTTAATCTGGGGGCTTTTGTTTGTTTTTATAAATACTGGAGAAATGAAGGGAATATGCAAATTTCACCTGAGGACAGATACTTTTTCTGTTCAATATATAATTTCCATATTATTCTTCATATTTGGAAGACACCCACGACTTCACAGGAGGTAAAGCAATTCCAAAAGCACCACTCTGCCCTTGTATTAAGGAGACTGGGGGACACTATATGTGCTTTAGCAGTTGGATGTGTACAAAACAACAAATGTTGCAGGAAAAGGGTGTATCAGCTCTGCTGAAATATAGTGCCTAATTTCTGTGAGCATTTCATGACTAGAGACAACTTGTAGCTGCAGAAAGTCTGTTGACACTACTTAGCCTAAGCCAAGACTGTTGCATTTTTCTTCTTTTCTCTCCTCAGCAAAGCAAAGAGGTTGTAATGCACCAGGCTGCTCCTTGTTGGAAGCAGCAAGTAATGCCATGTATGACCTTTTGTTGCTTTGACATGCTACCTTATAAGCTGGTAGCTTTAAGAAATGCAAGGCAGAAAAATTTAATCTCCTGGAACATGACGTAAAGCCATTTAATTATTTTCAAGACATTCTTTGAGAATGACTGGGTTTGCTGCTCGAGGTGGGGCGTGTGCGTGTGACTAAAGGTTTGCACTTCACCAAAAAAGGCCTCCCGGGTGTCCCAGGGTTGTTAAATCAGGGGTTGTTTCCTGGGCTGGCCGGGAGACTCTGGGCACTTGGAGATCATGGATGCTTTCCAACCAGGCTGCCAATTTTCAGACCAGCCTGGGTAATTCTCAGGCTCACCCACTCCTGCCCACGAGCTGCAGTTTCAATGCCCCTGACAGCAAAGTGCTTTTCTTTGGCTGTGCTCCCGCCAAGCACCCCCAGTATGACTCCAGCCCTGCCATTGCAAAAGATGCAGGCTCCTGATTATTAAGGATGGGTGAGAGATGGATTTTTTTGGTCCACAGGGAATGCATTCTTCTTTCTCAGAATGGAAAAAAAGCACTGATTTTTTTTTCTTAAATTTCCTATGAGGCCAAACCAAATCCCCCCCTCAAACACTCTTAAAATCCCCTTTTTGAACTGCTCTCAAAGTTTCATTTTGATAAAAAACTCATCTCATTCTTACTCCACCTTGAAAAATATTTTTTTTCATGTACTATAAAATGAAAGTCAAACCCTTGTAACCCATCTTTTCAAGTTGAAAAACTAAAACATTCGCTTTCAAGAAGTTCAGGCTAGACCTTTGATGACTTTCTCTAAGATATTTTGTTTTCCAAATGATTTTTTTTCATTTTTCTTTTATTTTTAGAGAAAACCCTTTATTTTTAACAAATTAGCATTCTTAGCTTTTTGTTTGTTTAGTTGGTTGGTTTGGTTTGGTGCTGTTTTTTGGTTTTTTTTCTGGTGGGAAAGGTGTTACCATGGAAGATTTCCGTGCAGCTCTGTAGTGAGCTGGCCCATGGAGATCCTGTGAATGATTTTACCAATCAGTGGTAGAGAAGAGAAACATTTGGAACAAAACTTGACCTAGGGTCTCCTCAACTTCTCCTCTCCAGTGATGTACCTGCTTCTCTTCCCTGTATTCTTGCACAAACCAACCACTCCCCTAACCTACAATATAGGCACAGCTGAAGATTAGAGAAAAATGGCTTCAGACACCAAAAGAAGCTGAAAAGATACTCTAATCAAGTATATAGTTCGTCACAGAAACGTGGGAAGATCTAATTCTGCTCTACAGTGGCTGAAATTCAGTGCTCTTCTCCTTAGATATTCAATTTTTTCTGAGGAGTGTTGTCTCCAAAGACTGCATCCAAAGATCGTTGAAGCTAGACGAGAAAATCCCTTATAATAAATTTCTCCATAATTTTGAAAATCCTGACATTTATGGGTTGGGTTTTTTTGTGGTTTGTTGTTGTTGTTGTTGTTGTTGTTGTTTGGGGGTTTTTTGTTTGTTTTTGGTTTTTGTTCTTTTGTTGTTCTTTTTTTGTTTTTAAATTTTGTAGGAGGGAGAACTGCTAGCTTATTAATGCTCTCTTCTTTGCCAGCTGTGGTAGTATTAGGTTTTGAACTGAGCTCTAAACCTTAATTATGTAGCAGCACAGCAAAAAAGCCATTCTAATCCTGGGAATACAAACATTCCGTTGTCTCTCAAAAGTCTCAGCTAGAATAAAATATCTTTTAAAAGGTACTTATCTTTTAAAGCCAACTGCTCTGCTCTTCTTATCACCACCTTCAGCCTCTAGGTCTAGAAGTAAGTTTCATCACTTTCCTTCTACAAAACCTGACCTAAAAGAGCCAAAGAAGGGTTATGGGTACAGAGATGTTTCTCCTCCTGAGGTGGGTGGAAGAATACACAGCACTGCTTTGTTAGAGAAAGGTTTTCCATCCATTCTCAGCCAAGGGAGACACATTTCAAGTTCGCATTTCGGCTGACCAGACAGGGCTATATGGCTCTCAAGGAGTTTCTGTGGCAATGGATGAAAATATTTGTATCTGGATTTGTCTTCTGCTGGTTTTGTCAACACCAGAAAAGGTCAGTGTTTTTCCTTGGTCAGGGAAAGATGATGTCTAGATTTACAGCAGCATGAAAGCTAAAAGAAGAAAAGCAAGAAGTAGTTTTGGCAAGTGGTGGATCCTTCAGTGTCCAGGAGCCATTAACCTATTAAAATGAAACTGTTTCTTTTTCTGTCCCCAGGACACTTCAGTCATTCCCATAAGCTCAGATCCTTCCAAGCAACTCAGAGGAAGCAAAGCTCCCCAAAAGGTCCCTGCTCATCTCTTCAAGCAGACACTGCAGAGAGAAAGCAACAGCTTAATGTCAAGAAAGGAAATGAACTAAACTAATTCTCTTTTCCTCTTGCTAGCCCCAGCATTTAATTTTTGACTTTTAGAGTCTAAACATAGCAACATGGCACAGAACAGAAGGTTTCCTAAATCTTAGAGAATCTCTATTCTTGTATTTAAAACCTAAAGGAAATAGAATGCCTGTTCTGAATATCTTCAAAGTAAATCAACAACTAAGCACGATTCCTATCCTAGGGTTGTTGGAATGAGAAGCTAGATTTACAAAATGTTACACTATGGAAATCTAGAGTAAGAGTGCATTAAATCTGAGTCTTGCCCAGTACACTGTCACTTTTCTGTCAGATTCCCATCCCAACCTCTTTTTTACACTGTTTATTTCAAATGTAGCTCCCCTATATCTTTTGGCTAGGAAATGAATGCATGGAAGACCCCAGACTTCATGATTCCAGCAGCATGAGGGAGCAGCACATTTAAAAACATACTTATCATTTCAAGGAAACCATTCCAGGTTGCTTTTTCAGAAAGTGATTGAAAGCAGTTTAGGAAACGTAGAACACTAAAATAAGAGGAAGATAGAGACACAACTACTGGTATGCTGTCAAATTTTTTCAAGAAGATCAGGATACTCATGTATATAAGAGTAATTTCCACCAACTGTAGCTTCAAATAAAAATTCTTGGTTTTCTTCGAGTAATGCAGCAAAAAGTTGTCAAGTGGCACATTTCAGGGTTAACTCACTGGCTGTTGCTCATGCCCACTGTTGGATATAAGTGAATACAAAAATAACTCATCAATGGTTTGAATTGGCATTGATTTTTAAATCTGGTGGTTCTGATTTTAATTTAACATATCCTGTGGTGCAGTGTGTGAAATATGTACTTAACCCAGATTGTTGTGAGATGAAAGCACACTCGTGTTTATTTTACATTATTTGCTGTAGTTTGTTGAAAGCCAACATTCCTGGGCAGTGAATGCAGCAGGGATGAATCATTTGAACTAGGTGAGGGGTTAGCAGCTGGAAGAAAATGAAAGTTAAATAACTACATTAAATTTCAGCAAAATGGGTTAAAAATATAATGCTAGAGAAATTTGTATCTCCATTCCGAGACAAGGAATTATGGTACTTATTTCTATGGGTTTTCTACCAGAACTTCTAATGTCAGCTGTGATTAGAAGTAATTAATATCACACATTTCCTACCTTCAGAAGTGAGGTGCTGAAGCAAAGTTAAACACAAATTGCTACCAAGAGCTGTAGCAAATGCACCAAATGACAGTATAGCACCAGGGAATCAATCCTAATGATTCATATCACCATAGGAATCTTAATCAAGGACCAGGACATCACCAGATTGAGTATTGAATGGTTAGGGAAAAAAGATGGGCCCTGTGCTAGAGAGCTTAGCACTGAAGCAGAGGCCAAGGAGAATGACAAAGTAGGCAAAGTGAAGGGAAAGCAGAGCAAAATGATGGAACAGCAGCACCAGAAATGAGCCCAGCACAGGCACAGTCCACAGTAAAGATTTTCTGAGAGCTTGTAACAGTGATTTTGACAGAAGACAAGAGAGTGGCTGCGTGGGTGTTTGTGGTGGGCCCGTCTCACACCTGAGTGGTGGGAGTGATGGGCAAAGGTGCCTGCCTGAAGATCTATCAAGTGGGCAAATAAAGCTTATATTAAGGGCTAGATGAGGGCAGAAATTTTATCTGGTTAGTGAATGATGCACTTGAGCCTTGAAAGCAAGAGGAAGGGACTTCTGAGCACAGCAGGGCAGAGGAAGGGGGCCAGAGGCAGCAGCAGCAGAGCAAAAGCCACCCCTGAGGAAAGGATGCTCACAGCAGTGTTTGAGCTGGGTACAAGTTGGATGAGACAGTGCTTTTCAAGGCCAGAAAGAAAAAGAAGTGGGAGTAGCTGAGATTCGAAATGCCAGAAGCCTGCACAGGAATTTTAGCTCAAAGGAGACGAAAGGCCACAGAATAAAGATGGTATTGAGAAAAAGAATTTAAAAATCACCGAGCATGTGAGGAGTCTGAGCCAAAGATGTCTCCTAGGATGCCTGTGGGACAGGCAGCATGCTCCTGAGGCTATGGGGTACCTCCCAGAGCTGTCAGCTGAGCAGCTCTGCTCCCACCACGCTGGGCTGCAGCTGGGGGGAGTTGTCTTTTGGGTGGTGTCAGAGGGAGAGGCCTCAGCTGGGAGAGATGGAGCAGGGAAGCAGATCTGTAATCACAAGGCACTGGGAAAGGAATTCAAGTTTGGGGCTGTAGGTGAGGCTGCACAGAGACAACATGAGGACACAGAGAGGAGCAGAAGAGAGAAGCAGATGCAGAAGTCCCTGGAGAGCGAGGCAGTGAAGAGGAGCATCTGCAGAAGGAGACTTGAGCAAGGAAGAGAAGCCAGTGGGTCACCAAGAGAGGATGGTGGCTCCATGGGTGCCTGGCCAGTGAAAGACTCAGGTGGTGTCCTCAGGGCTGTGCACTGCTCCTTGTGGTTTCACAGGCTGCTCTGCAGGGGTCTCTCTGACTTTCTTCCTCTGTCTTCAGCTGCTCTGCTCTCTTTGCTCAGGTGTGAACAAACACCAAGGAGACAGAGGACAGGCTGGGACATCCTGCATTCTCTTGCAGAACTTGAAAGATCAGCATTACTGAAACCCAGAAGGAGGAGAAGAGGTGTTGAAGGCTGTCAGAGTCAGGCAATCAGTCAGGCAGGTGCACCGAGGAGTACAGAGAGCTGGGAAAGAAGAGGCAGAACAGCAAGAGGCTTTCCTTGGGCTAGCAAACACTTGGGTTGCACAGCTACAGGCTTCATCATCACCCTACTCCCCCGATTTCAGTTTTCAGAGACAGCATGGTTTTAGTCCTTCATCATCCTGTCAGTCTGGTCCAGATGGCAGAGACTCAGAGCAAAGCAGTTATTCACCAAGAGAGGGATGGAAAAGGACAGTCTCTCTCTAAAAGTAATAAAGTTGCATTCAGTGGAGACTGCACTATGTCTAAGAGCAGTAAGGGCTGGACTGATGTAAAATGAAGGTGGTCCTGTGACTTTGGTCATTCTTATGTCTGCATTTTATTTATAACTTCTATAACTCTGAATAATACAAATTTTTGTTTATCATAGGCTCTCGTCCTTCAAAAATTGTGAGAATACTTTGTCTGGCCAGATAAGTGTTTCCTGGATGCTCTTTCCATTCATTCTCTCAGTCTTTACTGAGGGACAGAAAGATAGGGGTACTTAAATTTCTAGAATCATTAAGATTGGAAAAGACCTATGAGCTCATTGAGTCCAACCCGGCACCTCTATGTCCAACACTAAACCATGCCCCCACCTGCCATATCTTGATAACTTCTGAACATTTCCAGGGATGGTGATTCCACCAGGCATTCCTGGGCAGCCTGCTCCAATGCCTGATCACCCTTACAGTGAGGAAATGTTCTCTGACATCCAATCTAACTATCCCCTGGTGCAATTCCTAGGACTTTCTTTGGTGATGATCGCTCAAATTCAGCGCACAGGTACCTGCTTGAGTTTTGGGCTGATATCTTTGAGGTGCAGAGGTTCTCAGTGCAGGTGCTGCTGCCGAAAGCCCTCGCTGCCTCATGTCTTTGCCAGAAGGCCGTAACTCGTGCCCTGAGCTGCTCCAGGATCTGGTGGCGGATGGATGCGGCTGTGACAGACAGCGCCACTCAAGGCGGGCGCGCCGCTGGCTCCACGCTGCGGGCAGGCGGGGGGCTCGTCCCGCGGGGCGGGGAGGGAGCAGAGAGTTCCCATTCCACGCTGCCGGCTTCGGGGCGCGCTCAGGGCGGGGATGCGGCGGCTGCAGCGCGGAGCCGCGGCCGCNCCCCCATTATCGAAGATCTCAGATATTCCGAGAGAGAGGTTACAAAATGTGTTTACTTACAAATTTGGAAGTAGCGACAAGACGCAATGCAGTGAATTTGTCATCTGCTCATGACTAGCAGATGGTCCTCCTTCTTTGCAAGCAAACTGCGTGAGTCACATCTTGCCTGGTTTGTAGGATCGAGCCGAGGCGCTCTCTGGCACCAGGGTGGACAGAGTACCCATCCTGATCGTGCCGCCTGCCCACACCGCCAGTAGGCTCCCTGGCACTGGCTGCATCTCACCGTGCCTTTTGGAAAGGTTCCTCATCCCTCCTGCTTCCACGGCAGATTAATCCGGGTGCACTCCTGTCTATAGAGACTGCTTCACATGGCTCTTGCAGTGCAAAGGGATCTTTAAATGGGAACACGTTGCATTAGCATTTTACAGACGAGCTGAAAGAGATAACTGTGAGTTATGCTTAAACAGACTCATGTTTTAGCTGTGGATGAAGCCAAAGTGGGAAATGCAAAGAAGCCTGATGAGACCCTTTTGCCTGGAATCAGTGCTGCTGCAGACCAATGTTGCTGTGAAAACCCAGTTCCCTGCACCAAGGCATGACATGTTGAAGGTGGCTCTGAGCTGTGCTCTTAGTCAGTAATAAAACAAAATTAAATTAAATTAAAATAGTGCAACTCTGCATTGGTTTAGACGTGTGTGCAGAGCTTACAGAATTGGAGTTGTTTGTCCTGGTAAACAGATAAGGCTCAATTTTATTACAGGTATGTTAGAAAGTTGTTTTACAAGATCTAACATTCTTTCCTGCCTTCCCTCTCTGGTTTGAGTTGATTTCTCTTGATAGCTTTTCCTCAGTTATGACACATTCCTGGTTTTGTCTTATCATGTAAATCTGCATGATTGGTTTTCCTCTAGATTTGTGTCTCTGTGTGTGTGTATTCTTCACAGCAGAGCAAGAGGGAGCAAGTTTGAATGATACAGAAATGACATACAAGAGTGATGGGGAAAATTCAGGGAAGATATCAACCTGAAAATGTTTTGAAATGTTTTTTTGCAAAGTGGACAGGTTTCAGGTTGACAGGCTCTTTTAAAATGCATTCGTTTCCAAAGCTGTCACTTATTTATATGGCATAATACTTGTTGCTCTTTGCTGGATGCAAGAGTTCCACTCGCTCACACCAGCCATGGGGAAGTTGTGCACTCCTGCCAGATGCTCACATGTTTGCACAATGTGAGACACACAAATTGTGGTTGACGTTCTGTAGGTAGCAGAGTCCATGTGAATAATATAAAGAAAGTGCTGGGTTTCCTTGCTTTTCAGCTTATTCTGGAAAGTTTTCTTGTCTGGTTTTCATAGAAGAGCACTCCAGGTAAAGGCACTTTTCATAGGTAAGAACAGAGAAACAGACCTCTTGTTTCTGAAAGAAATGCTAAAATCTGTGGAGGACAGTGAGGAAACTCATGTTAACCTGGTAATAAATCCAAACCTGGCACCAGGAGCTCTGATTTGGAGATCCTGGAGCTATAACCAACCTGTGAGCACCATGGCACAGCCACAGTCCATCACTGACATTTCTTCCAAAGTCTTCTGTTTCAGAGGTCAGATGCTGCCCTGGGAATTGCCTCCCTGCAAGGAGACAGATTTGGAGCTGTCTCCTCTGTCTGAGCTCCTCATCAGTAGCTATGAAGGTGCTGAGTTGTCATCCAAAATGTGGGAATGAGAGAGAAAGGGGAATTGAGGGCTGGTTGTAATGGAAACATGAAGTGGTTGCTAGCAGAGGTGGATTGTCTTCAGGTTGGGAAGGGTGACATTCATGGGGGCCCATGGGGACTCCAGTGCATCTAACCAGCATCAGGAAAGCCCTCCAAGGTGCCAAGAATAGGTTTGTCCTCTTGGTCCCTGAAATGAGCCTCCTCTCTCCTCTCATTGCTGCCAATAAATCCAGGATTAGGAAGCTGACAGCCGCCTACATGCTCTGGAAGAACACAGTGACCACATACAAAATTTATAGCCTACAATATTGCTGTAGGTGGGGATATAAAATACTTTTGTGGGGTTTTTAGGCTTGGGATTCCCCGTGGGTGCTGGCAGTGACATATCCTGATATATTATCCCCCCGCAGTGAGGCATGCAGGAGGAGAGGGCTGCTGTGCTCCATGTCAGTGCAGAGTCCCAGGGATTGATGTTGTCCCAGGTGCTCTGGCAAGGTGCAGGTTGCCTATGCTTGATGCACCTTGAGCTTGGCTTTTGCTCCACAGTCAGATCCATCTGCTTCAGGTCAGTGCTGTTCTCTTTTTACTGTCAAAACCCTACAGCCCTGGCTGGTTGCCCTCTTGGACAGCCTCATTCACCACCTAAGACTCTCCCTTAGGGCCTCAGCAGATAACTACATGGATGGGGAGCAGGCCATGGGCTTTCAAAACATGGGCACCACAGCTGGTCAGCATCAGCCTGGTGTTTTCCTTGCTAACAGCATGCACTACTCGCCCCTGATTACTGTTGCTTCACCAGCTTTGGTGACCCCATGCTCACAGAGGGGAAGGAGACAAAAAGGAATGCTTGAAAAAGTCCATGGGAGGCCCAAGTGTGAAGTCTGCAGGTGGAAAATTAATTCAATAGAAGTTGTGAATAGAAAGGAGTGGCATAGTGAGCTCACACAAGCTTGACATTCCTTGGTGTCTACAATGTCTGGGACCTGGATCTGAAAATCCTGGCTAAAACCATAACTAAGGAAGATGAAGTGGTAAAGGCTCTCACCTGTGTCTTTGTTGCTATTGGAAATGGAGAATCACAGCTGTGAAATTCAGATGCTATGAAGGACTGCTAGCCAGCCAGCTTCTGTGAGGTTTCACCTCTGAGCTGAAGTTGGCTTGTAGTGGGCAAGTTTCTCATTACTTTTGGGTTCATTGGAATGAATACAAAATATAATTCATTCCAGCAAAAAAAAGAGCTGCATCTCCATTGGAAGTGCTTTGGGTAAAGGGGAAGCTCTGAGATATGTTTTCTGCAACTGACAGTGAGACTTTAAATAAGATACCTGGGAAACTGAAAAATGAGCAGCCACTGGAAAATCCATCCTCTCAGTGTTGGATTTTCATAAGGCAGGAGGCTTGGAAGTAGATGATATTTAAGGTCCCTTCCAACCCAGGCCATTCGGTGATTCTATGATATTTAGGAAACTTGCTTCTAAGTTATTTAGTTTAAAGCTAACTCAAGGAGAACCATGGAAACTCCTCATGGAAACCAGATAAGCCTATGGATAAAATAGTAAAGAAAAACTTCAAAACTTGCTGCTAAGTAACTATAATGAAAGACAGATGTCCTGATTGTAGTAATATATGACAATATCCAGTCCCTACACCTTATCCATGCCCCAGCTTCCAGCATAAAATCATGAGTGTATTCAGTATTTCAAAAAGACCTTGCCAAGATCAACTGTTTCATGTTTAATGCATGCTTGGTGTATCTCAGGTGAAGAAAACACAATAGAATGGCAAATCTTACCCAGAAACAACATTGCATTTCTGAATTTCCAGACCTATCTTAGCCTCAAGCAAGGGAGAAGTTTGTACAGCAGTTAAGATGATTAACAATGACTGACGCCACCTGTGTCCTAGGCTGGAAGAACTGCTAAGTCTCTAAATTTTGCCCAGTCATGTCACTGAAAGTGATCCCATACACCTGAAGAAGATTGCTACACCCAAATGTTTATTCTTCTGGTGATACTGGTTGACCTACTTTTGCCTACTGAGGAAGTACAAGCTGTTCCTATCCAAATGTCCTGAGACCATCCCAGATGAGCTTTCAGACCTGTTTGAAGTTATATTCTGGGTCCAGCCTGACAAGAGAACTGAGCTCAACACCTTGCAATCCCTTTTCCAGCAGGAAATATAACTTTGCATGCCCGGCTGCGGCTCTGAATTAAAACAATACCTCCCAAAAAGTAACCCAAGGATTTGACTTTGTCAGGAAAGAAGATATGATAAGAATGTGGATGTGTTCAAGGGCAGATAAGGGAGAGCTTCTGGTCCTGCTGCATGGTAGATCTCCTGCTGGGAAGTCCTGTGGGAGGAAGGAGTGTAATTCTGTGGGACCAGCATTACAGATGAACTCAGCATCCACTACTGGATGTGAAATAGCCCCTTGAAACTGAATCCAGCTCTTCTCAATCTCCAAAAGAGAGAACTGTAGTTTTGCTAAGGAAAATTAAGCCTGTGGTCTCAAGGGATGTAAGATACCCTTTTATTGTTAATTTGTATATTTGCCTTGCTGCAAATGTCATCTAAAGCTGTGTAGGAGGAACATATCTGGAGGGGGTTTTTTTCCAAATTTTTTTATTTGGTGTAGACACACTCTGAAATAAACCTGAAGCCTGGGAGGGGTAGGAGGGGTGGAGACTGGGTTTGAACCTTAACCCCATAAGTGTTCTTCTCAGCCCCATGAGCTCTGGCTGCACAGACCACACAGGGCTCCCCAAATTATCTCAAAAGACAAAGTGATGGGGATCAATGTGGCTTGTGACTTCTTCCTTAACTTCCTTACTACTGATGTTTTCTAACAAGAAATCCAAACTGTGACAAGGGAAATGAGTGAAGAAAGACCTTTCGAAAGAGGAGCAAAATGGGAGCTGATCCAAGCGTCTGTAATTAGCTAATGGCTGTGAATATTTATGAAATCTCCCAGCAGTGGCAGTGGAGTGCTGATCCTAGAGAAGTGGACGCCCACTTCCTTGATGTCTTTAATCTTTGCAGTCCCAGCTGCCATGGCTCAAGTTTTGGAAAACCCCACCCTCTTTCTGGCCTCTGATCAAAATCAATATTTCAGAGGGAAATGCAGAAGAGCAAAGGAGTTAAACAAAAGTTCAGATAAGCATAACAAATACTGGAAAGATGAGATCCTCCAAGCAGAGTGCTCTAGAAAGCACTCCCGTTAATCTGGGCAAGGCTCTCATCAATTGCTCTGTGTAGGAAGAGCTATTATTGGACTCATAAGGAGGTAAGGGATTTATTTCCTCAGCTGCATGGAGTCATGCTATGAGATATCATTAAGTAAGAATAATTAGGATTTGAACTTTCAACATACAAGATTTGTAGGTTCTCCTGTGTTCCAGTCCTTTCCAGATACACCTTTCTTAAGTGGTAGTCAGGATTTCTGTACCATTTAACTATATAAACCTTACAAGTAATTTTTTTTATGTCTAAGTGGCTCTGTTGATCTCCATTTGAGCATCTGTAGATGAACTTGGTAATCAATACTTTGGTGTGATAACAAAATAAAATATTGAATTGTATTTTAATTTGAGTAGTTCAGTGGCAATCCAGCAACATGGATTTCATTTTCCTGGCAATACCTTGGCTGCAGTTAAGACATATCCCAGAAAAAAATGATGGTAAAATCCAGAATAGTCACATCAGGTTAATTGGTTTCACAGTTGCAATGGCAATATGAGGAGGTTACACTAACACACAGAGCTGAATTTTCAGGGTGTGGGAAGCAAGTGTGCAACGGATCTGATGATTAACTTTCTGGCACCAGTTGCTTTTCTGTCACACTGCAATCGTTACTTCAGGCAAAAACAAATCATTTTGTTGCTTCATCAGCAGAAAAAAGCCCAGTCCAGCTCCATCTTCTGCCAAGCCTGAGCTTCTCTTTCTTTCTGTGCATGTGGGGGGTCTGTGGCAGCACTGTGGAAGAGACCAGAATGAAGGTGCCAGGAGAGCAGAGATCCCAGTGCCCAGCTGAGGTTTTTGTGATGGGCTGCAGCACAGGGACAGTCCATTCCACTGTAACATTTGAGATTTACTGAGGTGTTTTGTTTTGCAGAGCAACAAACAGGTTTTTTTCCATTTTCAGAGCCCCAGTCTTGACTTCTTGTAAAGCTGAGTGTTATTTATGTCTGGACCACAGCAGATCATCGCTAATTTTGATGCAGAGTTTGACTTTCCCTCCAGAATGAAGGGTTTAGTGCTTTTCTTCAAAGGGAGTGCAGATGGTTTATTGAGTGTCAGAGATCCAAGGAAGCTTAAATGGATAAATTTTAAAATGCAGTCCAGGGCTTAAAGAGACTGGCTGATTTTTAGTAGGTAAAGCCAATTTAGAACATGGCCACTGCCACAGTGACCGTGGGATCAAGCTGGATTCAGATCCTACAACTTCTGCCTATTCCCACCCACCTTCTTACTGAATAGTGGTTGGGCTGACATTTATTTAGGCTTCCACTCATGCTGTTATACAACAGAAAAATAGTCATATGCTTCATTTTAAGGTTCCTGAATCAGGAAGATATAATCATTAATGGGAATGATTTATACAAAGCTGCTAACTGATGAGCCAGGAGAGAACAGAACTTCTTCCCTGAAGAGCAACATTGAACAGGTCATGTCAGAAGGGAGACACAATGTCACTGCTGTGAGATCGCTGTTTTTAAATGTGGTTGCTTTACCGCCATTCATGGAGTCATAGGAAGGTTTGGGTTGGAAGGGACCCTAAAGATCACCCTGTTCCAAATCCCTGCCACGGGCATGGACACCTTCTGTTGGGTCTGGGGGTCATGATGACCCCAAGACAGTAGAGAGTCTCTTTTTTCCCAGCCCTGCAGCCAAAGAAGAAGTCGAGATGCGTCGGTTGTGCTCTTCAAGGTTGTTTATTTTTCCTTATCTATAACGTACTTTCTCTGACCTGCTAAGCTCTGTCCAGCAAGTTGGATCATGGCAGACTGACTGCCCTCAGGGTGGTGTTTACATTTTGTTCTAAGCATTACGTGTACTTTATTTACGATTACTTTCCAATACCTATCCCCTATGTTAGACAGTGTGACTCTATTCTAAACGAATAAAGAAGTGTCCCTGTCACAGCAGAACATGGAGGACAAGGAGAAAGAGAAGAAGGACAGGACAGGCCCAAATTCCTCCATCTTGCCCCTTGAACCCCCATTCTAAAACCCCCTAAATTCTACTTTTTCACCCTGTATCAAACTTACTATCATTCTACTCAAATTCTTGTGGCCTGTAAATCTTCACACGAAGCTGGTAGTTTTTCCCATGGGCTAAAATCGAAGGCACAGGTGTTTTTGACTTTGTGCCAAGGTCTCTGAGCCCCCTGCCAGAGTCTCAGGGCAGCCAGAGAGATGTCCTGGGTTCCGACAACCTTCCACTAAACCAGGTAGAAGAGGGGGTAGAGAAAAGAACCTTCCTGTGGGAAGGCAGGTGTGGTACAGACAGTCAAGGTGGTGCTGAGCAGTCCTGGAAGCACAGAAGATCCAAGGGGAAAAAGGGTGGGTCAAATACTCAGTTTAATACTCAAATACTCACTTTAAGCAGATGAAGGTGTTGCAGCAGATTTCCCTTCACCTGAGTAATTCCATGCCAAGGTACTTCCCCAGCTGTGCATCCTTGAGTGTGCTACATAAACATAACTACACGTTCTTCCCCAAAATTTTCCCAATAATTGCAATGGTCCAGAATAATAAATTGCAGCTATTGTAAAACTAATATTACTCTGTATCACATCTGCGTCTCTTAAATGCGTGCCATTCCAAATTCTTGCTGGTTTTGTCAGTCATGTGCCCAGAAACTCTTTCAATGCACTAAGAAGAATCATAAAAACTCTAAATCAGGTGTTTAGATCTCCACAACCACGCTAGCTTGAAAGAAATTCAACCTCCCAGGCAGAGAGCCAGGTTTTGCTATTGCGAAAAATGGTTCTCCTGCATGTGCTAAGGGATTAAATGTTCCTGATGTTCTAGGCAAGGGCACTGTAGGTTTTCCAATGGTGATAAAATGCAAATTTCACCCATAAGTCTTTTTGTTGAATACGGGGATAACAATCTACCTCACTCTGTGTGTATGTGTGTGTGTGTGTGTATGTGTGTGCTTAAAAACTTTAAAAATTAAAATCTGCTGGAAAAGGGAGTGTAAAAGGGTATGACTTCTCCAGATTTTTTTTGAGACAAATATACTGTATTGCAATAAAAATATACCTAATAATAATCTTTAAGTAACTTAAATTGTAGTGTTTAGTATGAATATGGACATGTGGCCTGTGGCTCATCAAAGTATAGGGACCATACTGACACGTGAAGTATTGGATCAAGAAATCAATTTTGCAGGATCAGAGACAGAGTCACAACACAAACCAAATAAAGAAAGTCCAATAACAGGAAAGTCAGAGCATCTGTATTAGTTATGACTGATTTTCCATTGCCCTACATCCTTGGTAGCAATTAGGTGTGGCTATAAAATGCTGTTAAAAGACTAAATGGAATAGCTGGTCTGCACTGACTTGGCTGAATGTTTGAGCTGCTCATGGTGGATTAAACTCTGCAGAGGGATAAATTTGCAATTTGCAACCAAGAGCATTCAGATTTTAGTGAATCAACACGAGCAAATTGACTTTTATTACCAATATCCTAAACACATCATAGTCCTAGGACACATGATGTCCAGAAATGCCCTTACTCACAGCGTGCACCTGAACTGTCTTTCACAGGACAGGTTTGGCAGCAGGGCTTTCACCACTGCTGACAAGTGCTGTTTGAAAACCTGGCCACAATAGTCTGAAAGGTGATGCACAAACCAAATTAATCCCCTTCAGCAGAACTGGTTCTCTGCCCTCATCTGTGGTTTTTATCAAAAACTAACCAGGGGTTTAAAATGTATTTTGAGCTTGTGTCAGAGAAATGAGATGAGTTCAAGAGCTCTTGGAGCACTCTGCCCATCTGCTCACAATGGGAGTGAAGCTCCACATGGCAAACCCCACCTGCATATGGATGTTGAGCCTCTGTTTCCCTTTGGAAGGTGGTGTCCACTTGCTTCAGATGGAGATTTAGACAGCTTTTAGTGAGAGGGACCCTGCCATGGTGCTGGCTGGAGGGAAATCCAAAGCAGAAGTGTTTCTCATGGATAGATTCTTCACTTTACGCGAAATGTGTTGTGACACATTATCTCCTCACCATGTAGCAGAGTGTACTTTGCAGCGATTGAAGAAATTCAGTTAAATCCAGCCTGTACTTGTGCTCGGGTTCATTATTTTTAGTAAGTGTGGGAGTGTGTTGGCCCCTTCTGACAGCATATCATGGCCATCTTAAATCCTGAAAGCACTTTTTTTGTTGTTGTTGTTGCCACAGTAAATGTTTAAGAAGTTTTATCTTGAATTTGTGAGTGATTTGGAGACCAGTCTGTTCATGACACATTAACAAAATTAGACCAGGAAATGTTTTGCTGAACGAACTCTTGTGCTTTTATAAGGAGTGAGGTTGTTGGGAGTGTGTTCCCTGCTGTGTGTGCTGCCAAGGCATGGCCTCCATGGCCCACAGTGATGAGTGTGGATGTGTTTGCCCTTGGCACTTCAAGGAAAAATATTTACTGAACTGGCCTAAGAGATTTAGGAAATCAGATCTCAAGGTGTTAGAGAGGGCACTTAGCATGGTATGAACTGGAGTTTCAACAGTGAGCATAGCCAGAAGAAAAAGGGTTAATTTTGCTTCAAGAAGAAGACATGGAAATAATTTTTTTTCTTGCTAATTAAATATGAAACTGACTAACGGTATGCAAGTGTAATTTTCTTATCTTATTAGCCATGTTCATTTCTGAAGTGAATAACTACCAGCACTGGTACAGTATATGGGCAGAATAATAGTCAAACTGATTTTTACTTTAATCTCTGAATACAATTAGCATAATTTAAACTGTTATAAGCTACAGCAGATAGAAATCACATTATAGAGACTGTAGGTGGAGAGGTGGGTGGTCACATGCAGAGGGAAAACTGGAAGAGCACTTAAAATACAGCCAAATAATAAGCATTCAGGAGAATGTAAAGCTACATCGAGTTGAAAGGCACATTATTTCAAGAGATGGGGGAAGAAAAGTGGATAATCATGAGCAAGGTTCAAGGACTTCTACTGCAGGGCCTGATCCCAAGAAATGCTGTCGCAAGAGTGTAGTTTAGACAACTGTTTTACGGGGCATGAATCCCAAATTCCATTTTCTGTCAGAGGAGAGAACAGCCCAGTGGAGATGGACAGATCACATCTTGCCTGGGCAGATGAAAAGAGAAGAAGTCAGGGTATGATGGGGGAAGGAAAGAGGCAGGTCAGATGGGGAACCAGAGGGATGGACCATGGGAAGAGAGTGTGTTTGAGTGAATTGTGCGTGAGAGCAGGGGTAGAAAAAGGAAAAAGAAGAGAGAAAGAATAGGGTGAATGAGGAGACTGGGTCTGGAAATCCTGAATTGTAGGATTGACTGAACAGTCAGCAACAATGAGTGTGGGAAGAAAGTGACATGAGCAAGGAGAGGAGACAGGGACAAGTTGGTGAAGATAAACCCAAGCTTGAGGAGAGTGGAAAGAAGGTGCTGCCTGACAGAGCCTGAAGGATGCTCACATCATCCTACTCCTCTGCTGTCTGCAAATACCCATACAGCCTCTGAGAAACCATTATAGATCACCTGCCACTGCAGCAGTGCCATGGAAAAGAAAGCTGAACACTCAGGAAACATTCTGAACTCTTTTCCCTTTCAAATGCCTTCTTGCCCTCTCCATTTACATCCTGTACTAGTTTCTGTAGTGATTTTTGAGTGAGTAACAAAATTAAGCCCAGGAATCTAGCCTGTTTAACCAGTAATGATCTGATGTTGGCCATAATTAAATTTCTGTGGCCCCTTTTTAATTGTTGCAAGGAAATCTAAAGGATTTGTTATTTAGTACAGAGTGGTCTGAAATGTTGCCAAGCTGTACAGCATGTATTAATCTTTGGCTAAATTTTATCTATATCCTGACAATTTACCCAGAGCATGTTGTTTGAAAAGAACTAGAAATGTTCTTCATCATAGCATGACTGAGGGTATTCTGCAGCCAGGCCTTACTGCTGGAGTACAGAACACGACTTTGACGTATTTTTCACATCAAATTGATAGATTTCCTATCACAAAGAGATTTCTGAAGTATGGAACATGGACCTCACTCCTGAGTGGCTGTTCCTTTGTTGTAGTGCTCTCTGCTCTTTGAAACTTCTTTCAAAAAAAAAAAAAAAAAAA
>VXBC01002434.1:1220381-1289462 GCA_013399945.1 Ploceus nigricollis | reverse complement strand
TTTATTCACTGCTACATAATAGAAGGTGTTGTCAGCAAATGGCACTTGCAAAAGCAGCCTTCCAGCTGGGTGGATGTCAGACTGGAAGTCCAGTGACTTGGATGCTGATCCCAAGTCGCCCAGAGAGCTCCTACAGAGCTTTCAGATAGAGGTGAAAATATTCTGCTTTTTTGAATTAGCCCTACTTGCATTTTTATGATGAATTAAGCACAGCTACACTGAGGTATGGATTGTACTCTGTGTGTGTGTGTGTGGACAGAGATTGGCCAGAAAATCTTAGAATCATGAATTAAATCAGTGTATATCACCTCCAGAAATATGTGCACTGAGCAGTGTTTGTAGATGAGCAGTACATGTAAAGTAAAGATCCATACATGCTGTGCAGCTGTACTTTTGGCAAAGATGACAGATGATGATACTTCCTGAGAAGACTTTCAAGGTCTGATTTTTTGTTTACTCAATTAATATTGACTGTATGTAATGCACCAAGAAAAAATATTGCAATTACTCTGAAGCACTCTGTTGCAAAAAAATTCATCAAAGCCAGTTCAGTAATTATTTGGTGGGATTTTTTTCCAGTTTTTCTTGTAATTTTTGTATTTCATAGACTTTTAAATGAGATTAACCTTTAATGGACCTGCCTAGAACACAGCTAGTGACATCTGTCTGAGAAAGAGACTTACAAATACACAAGTGTTTGTATTTCTAAATATGACAATGAAGGCACAAGTAAATCATGTTAGTGTATATTTAACACTCTCTAGTTCTGCAATTTGATTTAGGAAAAGAAGTTATGAAAGACTGCGAAGTGCTAATGAGGACAGCCCTCACCAAGCCCAAACTCTTAAGAAATAACAGCAGTCCTGCAGCATTGCATTTGTCTCTCAGTGCCAGGGCTCTATATTTAACAAGCTTTCCCCAGCTCCCACACCCAGATGAATTCATTGGAATGCAGTAGGAAAGCAAGAGCTCATCTGACTCATTAGGAGGCTCATATGCAATTACCATCAATTAAAAATTCCTTCTAGAGCCACCGTGTGAATTTGGGTGTGCTGAAAGAAATGAAATCATCATGATCTCTGTAAGCAGGACTTGGCTTTGCATTGAGCTCAGGACAAACACAGATTTGATTAATCTGCAAAAACAATTAGCTGATGTGCTGATGAATGTGTGGGATCCCCAGAGAATTGTCTGATGGAGTTTTACATCTTCCACTTCACCCTCTGTGACTTGCAAGAGACAGAGCCAAAGAAAAGCTTCTCTATATTGGGAATGTATTGAAAAAACCCAAAACTCTTGTAACAACATGTTTTGTTGATATGAAATTATTTTCTCTTTCTTTTCACCAGCTGCTAGTGAGGAAAAAAAGTTTAGAGGTGGAAGTGTAATGACAAATGATTTACAGATGGATTCCATTTTCACTATATTCTCATTAAGATGGGTTGTAAACACTTCACTTTCTTAGCCTAAGATCTTTCTCAGAATCTGTTCTGTTTAGGTTTAACTTGTTAGATTTGGAATTAGCTCTTCAAAGACTGAGCAGCTCTTGAGCCAACCCAACAGAATTGAGGTGCCTCTGTCAGAAACTTTCATTGAAAATTTTTATCTTAACATGAACTTTACCTGTGCATCTGATATTTTAACACTATTGAATGTTTGTGTCCTGTTGATTAAGCCTTTTATTAAAACTTTAGAAAAAATACAACAGAGCAATTAAAAATATATGTATATATAATTTCACAAGCGTTTTAGAAGTCTATATAATAAAACAAGCATGTGCTTATGCTATACTTATTTGTGTTCACTGTTCATAAGAAGCAGAAAATTCTACTTTTATCTGTAAAACAGGCTAATGCCTAGATATCTAGGATTGTTGTATTGCTTCTTTTTGAAAGAGAAAAATGGTAAAAACCCCCAAACTTTAACTGTGAGTACTTTAGAGCAGGAACTGCCATTTCTGTCACTATTTATGTTCCGGTGGTGCCAAGATGATTTTTAGGTTTAGGTCTTTAAAAGGCTATAATGACACAGAATTTCCACAAATAGAAAGCACCCAGACCCCCACCAAAACCTATAGGAGCTGCACAAATAATAAACAGCCCTGGAGTGTAGACACTGATCTCAGAATAAAGATTGACAGATCCTTTTACTTCCTGCACAGTGTGTCTTAGGATAAATAAGAGAGCCCAAACAAATCCTTTTGTTTTTGTGTGTTGTTTTCTTTTTTTTTTTTTTTAAATAAATGCAAGGTGGTTCAAAAACTTTGGTCTGAGTTTGAATGTTGAGTCTACTTCTTCTTGGAACATTGTGTAGAAATTTTGATGGAGAGAAAAACAATCCAAATCTCTATGCATTTTTACGAAGATCATAATGTAATTTCTTTCATGCCTGCAGTAGTAATTATTCCCTGGGAACAAGCAGGACTGGGATCCTCAAAAATCCCTAAAGCTGATATTTAGACATACCTATGTACTGAGACCTAACAATTCACTAAACATGGTAGAGGTCTCAAGGAAAACATTTAAAGTTAGCATAATATAGAAACATGTATATTCTTATACAAGGAAAGGCCAAGAAAGAGGAACTTTCAGTTGGAGAACAAATCTGGTCTCATATAACTCAATTTTACCTGTACATTTAAACATTTTTCAATGTATAGGTTTTTGTCCAATGAGTTATCTACAAACAAACATATACTGATTTTGCTTTTACATCAAAATCCCTTCAGGTAAGAGGAGCAATCCAACTGAAAACCAGAAGTCAAGAATCTTGTTTCACTTACATAAACTAAACATAGACTGATATTTTTCCTACAATTCCCATTTTTTATTGTTTCTCAATAAAAAGGGTGCCAAGGTAGGAAATGTGTCAGCAAAGCACAGAGGTGGTTTTATCAACAGTATGCATGCTGCTTTTTTAGAAACATATCTAGAAGATTTACTTCCTGGTAAATCTTCTGCTCTGAACTTGTGTGATTTGCAGAAGAAAGTGGAGATGAGGGGTGGGAGAGAAGTTATTTATCAGGAACATTTGAGAATGGTTACCACGGTGAAAGAAACAGAAGACAAAAGATCCATTAATTTAATCATCTTTGATCATTTGCAGGCTTTGTTTGGATGTTTTTGTATCTTGGAAAAATGAAGAGTGGGCAGACAATGCCAATCAGAAAGGCACTCTCCTCCAAGATCAATTTGATTGAATTCACATGAGGGGAAAAATAAGTGTTTGGAGCCAAAGTCAGTGTGACACCGCTGATGTTCCAGGAGGAGCTGAAGTCTCCTCTATATCCATACACTGAACATGCCTTGGGTCACAAGGCCAGCAAATCAGATATTTGCAGCCAGTTTAGAAAAGACCTTTGGAGCATTTTAAGAAAGGGTGATTTCCACCAAGGCATCCAGTACCACATGGAAGAACCAAAGAGGAAATGATATCATTGCCATCAGTGCTTGCCACAGGGGGTTTCAGAAGGGAGAAACTTCTAGAAACCTGGTTATTTCCTAGCAAGCTCTGCAGGCTTCTGACTAGCTTTTGGACAAAGCTCTAGGTTTAAATTATGTTAATCTTCACAGGGCAGGGATAAGCAACTTTCTGATTACAAGAACAAAATAAGAAAATACTGGGACAAAGTCTCTGTGGACATAAATCAGTGTGATACCCTTGAAAGCCAACACACAACAGACAATTTCATTTGCTATCCAGACTGTTCTAAAACAGGGAAAGAATGTTAAAATTCTCCTTTTTGTGTTGAGATTAAATCCTGCAAATTTGCCATGGAAACCATTTTTTTTCCCTTCCCCTCCTTTTCACAGTTCAGTAATAGCAATTCTTTCAGAGAAGGGAAGTTTGAGCATTGTGGTTTGGGGTGGGGGTTTTCTGGGAGGTGGGCTGAAGGGAAAAGTAGGGAGGGGAAGAGGCCAGAATATGTTAACTCTCAAAAATGAGTTCACATCCCCAAGGTCCCGGTGTTGAGTGCCAGCAAAGGACAGATGCTTCTAACAGTTGGAGCATTGCAGCACGGAGGAGGGAGCCATCCTCCAGAAGCCAAGAAGCCACCCTGGGAAGCAGGCAGGCCTGGGATGACCCACTTCAGTGAGTGCCCACGTGGGGCTGGCAGGAGATGGAGCTCCCCTGGCTCTGAGGGCTGACTCACTGGCCCTGTTTGATCCCACAGCAGCAGGAAGGGAACACCAGGACAGCAGCCCTGAGTGTGGATAAGGCCAGGGTAGCGTGGCAGGTGGGGAGGGCTGGAACCAGGGTCACCCCAGATCTGTCCCCCACCCCTGTCAGCCACCAACCAGGGTGCTCAGCCAGGCTTCTGAGCTCCTCACAAGAACAGGCAGGGTCTACCTAGGCTCTCATTATGGAGGAAAAACCTGATTTTTACAGCGTGCCTACACTACTGTTTCCAAAGCATGGGTTGCTTTTATCCCCATGTTCAAATTCACCTGTCACACAATATCTCAGTGGGTAATCCAAGGATTTCGATACAAAAAGGCAAAGAGAAGGACGTGGGGAGGAGGTAAAAGAAAAGGCAGCCAGGGTGGACTTGGTCCCCCATTTTCATTATCCCATATGGAATTTTTCTTATAGAATCATAGAATCATTTAGATTGGAGATCATCGAGTCCAACCATTAACCCAGCACTGCCAAGTTCACCACCAAACCATGTCCCCAGGCACCACATCTGCACATCTTTTAATGCCTTCAGGGATGGCAATTTCACCACTTCCCTGGGCAGCCTGTTCTAATGCTTGACAAACCTTAAATTTTTCCTAATATCCAATCTAAACACCCCTGGTACAACTTGAGACAGTTTCCTCTTGTACCATCACTTGTTAGTCGGGAGAAGAAGCTCATACCCACCTCACTATAAGCTCCTTCAGAAGGAAATTGGAGGTCCATTTTTGATGGGATGCAAAACTGGAATCAATTCTATCCAGTTTTAATTCAGTGAGGACTTTATCTGGGTGGCAGAATTGCCAGAGTCAGGCTGCCCCTTAGCAGCCCTCTAACAGAACATTCAGGTCCATCTGCCTCTGTTCCCCATTTCTTGGTGCTTCCATTTCTTTCATCTCTTTTTTTCAGGTGGACTTTCCATGTCCTTTTCTCCTGATGGAGCATTTCTTCATCCTTCTGTTGGCACAATGTCATGTCTGTTTGTTTATACCAAACATGAGGGGTTTTTATGGTGCCTCATCAACCACGTTGAATTTTCAGAATGATGTGTTCCTTCCTTCTTTTACTCACTCATACAGTAGACTTGTTCCTGACAGAAATGAGACATTTCAAGGATGATTGCATGCTGCAGCAACCTAGCACAAAATTACATCTTTCTGACCTGCTGTGTCTTAATGTGGTACCTCACTGACTCCCACAGTTCTCAGCTGTTCACCCTTTTCCCCTGAGGATGTCCACAAAATAGAAAGTTGGAGCGAATTCATTCCCAGACACAACCTCAGCAAAACTTCAGAGACAGGATGTTCTAATCAGGGTCTACAAGGTTTACAAAATTCAGTGTTTGAATGTTATTAAGTCTGCATTTACTTTTCACCTTATTGGTTGGTAAATCCTGGGTGTCCTGGAGCTCAGGTCCCTGGTCTGGGTCTTACCAAGGGCAGCTTCTGTACACAGACTCATTTATACCCCACAGATCACCTCGTTTCAAGCACAAAATTTCTGTGTGGGAATGGGCTTCTCCCTCCAGTGAGGAATATAGGTATTTCTAGAGCACATGCTGGGCACTGCACAGGGCCCTGGCTCAAAATATGAGATGTTAGAGTCTGCCAGTTTTCTTCCCATATTTACTGTCTCAGGGCACTTACACTCAAAGCACTTACACTCTTATAGGGAGCTGCATTTACTGCTTTTTGTTTACTGCTTTGTATTCCTTATTCTTGCACAAGTGACTCTAAAATACATAAACCAACATGATATTTTTCTGCAGCAAAGTCCAAAACAAACAAAAGCCTCCACACAAACCTCCCCTCCAAAAAAATCTCTGAAGTTTCAAGCAGTTTTCTCACTTTCAAATGGACTATCAGTATTCTTCCAAATAAGCTTTCAGGTTCATCAAACTGTTTGTTCCAGCCCTCCAATCGCTCTGATTGCTCCTCGTTTGCTTTGCACTGGTGTTAAATTTTGTATGTCTACTTCTGTGAGTTCTGCACAGCATTGAAATGACTGCTGATTCAGAACGTAACAGGGATTTTTTTTTTTTTTCCAGGTCAGTAACTATAAGCTTAGGATTCAGCATACAGGCTGGTGATGTTCAAAGACCAGCTTTACAGTTTCTAACCTAAACAGGAAAGTCAGTCTATTATCTGAAAGGAGTAGAAAACAGAGGACTGGGAGGTAAAGCAGTGGTCAGGCTTTCCTTCAGTAAACTTTTGCAAGACTCACTTGCATTTGGAGTTTGGGAGACACAAGATTTCAGCTTTGTCAAGCTTTTTGCTATGTTGAATCAAAATTATACTTATTTCCCATAAGCAGAGATGTGTTTGAATTGTTTCCTCCTTCTGAAGCTTTAAAAAAAGGTTCTTGCACCCAAGCAGCTGCTGACTGTCAAGTTTTATAGGATGATGATTGAAATATATTTTCATAACTCAGTTCCTAAAGGGGTATGCATATATATGGGCACATATATAGGTATATTTGTATAACTGTAAGTATGTATGACAGGAATGCAGCTTTTCAATTCATGTCTACCAATGATTTAGACTCTGGTTTCATGACCACAGATGGGGAGTTTGGAATATGTATTATATTCATGCAGCCTTTGAGTTGGAGAGCAAGGATTGTGGGATCCCTGCTGTCCTCCACAGGAAAGGAACAGTGTGGGGATGTAAAGCGTGGTACCCACACTATAGAACTATTCAAAAGGCACATTTTTGTCAAAAATCTGTTCTCCAGGTCATTTAAAGCTCCTCCAGCCACAATGCTCATGTGCAACACCAGGAAACCACTGTTAGCTGAACCCAGCAAGAAATTGGGAAGTTTCCAGCGAGTCTCTGCCACAAGCTGGCAGTTCTGTCTCTCCACAGCACTCAGGGTGACAGGAGAGCATCTCCCAGGTATTCTGTACTCCCAGAACCAGGGTGAAGTATGAAAATGCTCTGTACACCTAGGGAATAGGGCAGGGTAATACCACAATCCCCCAGCCACACGAGAAGCCCAGAGCACATCTCTGAAAGCCTGGACTGCAGCCCTAACTAGAGGAGCATCCTTTTTCTGCATAAATAAGGGATCTTGTTGGAATAAAGCTTCATGAGAAATGTAAATTTGGGAGAAACTGCCAGATCTCTGTGCTGCTGAGGCTTTCTGTGCAGTAGCACCAGATGCCAAAAAAGAAGCAAGAGGGAAGTGCAAACCCAAACCTGCTTCTCAACAGCAAAGAGAGAGAGCAAGGCCATTCCTGTCACCAATCTCATGCTCAGGGGCAGCTTTGATCCCAGGGACAGTAGCAAAGGAAAGGCAGCACCACTATGTGTGAGACACACATATCTTATGCCACACACCAAATCTCTGCAGAAAATGAGAGACATCACCCAAAATTAATAAAAAAACCCCCCAACCAACCAACCAACCAACCAAAAAAATACCCCAACCAAACACAGTAACAACAGTGACAACAAACAACCAAAAACTCCACACAAAAACAAAATAAATCCCCACAAACAAACAAGCAAACAAACAAAGTGTCCCTAAGTACTTTGGTTAATCTGGAAAGTAAAAGTGCCTATGACTCCTTCCTCATTTCCCTTTTGTGGCAAAGAATGTCAGGAACAAGACAAACTGAAGGAAGGGAGCTGGACATCTCCGGGCTGATGTATTTTTTAGGCAGCTCTTGCTGCTGCGCTTGTGAGTGGCCATTTCTGAGCATTCAGCTCAGAATTTGGCCCTTCTTTTTGGTGACAGTCTGTCTGCCAGGCACAACGTCGTGAAATCCATAGGAGAAGTACTTGGAGGCAGAAATATGTGGATGGATGAGTCAGGGGAGCCTGAGCAGAGAAAGCCACGTAACAGCCCAGCCCCAGGTGAAGCCCACCCTGGCAGGTGGCTCAGGGGAGGAAGAGCTGATGGTTTCACAGACTTTGGCAGCCTTGCCTTCCCAGTTTGCCAGGATCAGCAGAGGGAATTGCACAAGTGCTGGGATCAGGCACAGGAGTGGGAGGGGAGGGAGGAACTGACCCTGCTGCTGGGGTCCTGTCTGGGTAATGCAGTCAGAGCTGGACAGCAAAGCCTTGCTGGGGTAATTGGAGGAAGCTGGATGTGGAGGGAGAAGGTGAGCCAAGAACATGGAGGGGTGAAGGAAATCAATATAATTACCTCACCAGCTACCCTCTGAACCAGAGGAAGCATGGCTTGCAAGCACTGATGCTGGAGAGGAGTAGTGCAGATGTGAGGAGACCAGAAAAATCTATAATATTATGGCAGTGCTACTGGAGAATGGGATTTGCTTCTTGGAAATTTTTATACAGTAAAAAAAAAAAAAGATTTTATTTCTGTATAGAGACAAAAGGACATTTTTGTACCTTTCTCCATCCTTATTGTTGTTGATAATTGGCTGAAATTTAAAATTAAGAAGTCAAAGAAGACAGAAATGCTTATGTTAAAATAATTTGCTTAAAATCTTTTAAGAGCATGTGAAAATCAGGGGGCTTCTTTTTCTGTATTTTAACTGAACATTCTATCAAAATCTATGTGGAAAGTGTTGGTCCATTATACAGTCCAGGATTAATGGGATTTTAAACCAATACCTTCAGGACTAAGGGATGAGCACCTTTCACTTGAAATAAAAGAATAGCTGCTGGAATCATCTGTTGTAGTAAATTGTTCATGTTGGCCATTTCCTTGAGCATGATGAAGATTGATACACTGACAAGAAGGCAATGCTAGGGGAAGCAGATATTTCCCACTGCCTGGCACAAGGCTGTCATCCATGCAAAATAAAACACTTAATATAATCATTAATGAATGATTAGTCATTTTTTATTATAGTCATTCCATAATAATCATTAGTATAAATTAATACTGCCTCAGGGAGCACATGAGCTATGAGGAATTTCTCTGTGCTCCTCTGGTAATAGGAACAGACTTTCCTGCAATACATGGAGGTGTTTGGTTACCTGAGCTGCAATGTTTGCCCTTTGTTATGGCATGGACATGGCACCCAAAATTAATGTCAGGACTGATACGAAGATCTGGAACCTGTTAATTCCCTATGCCTTGTGCAATTTTTTCTTTAATTGTACTCCAAAATCAGATTACTACCTGAAGACTTTTTTTTATTTTTTGTGCCTGATATGTGCATAGGAAATCCTTTCCATTAATCTCTGCCTCCTGTGTGTGAGCACCAAGCTAACAGAGCGCCCTGTCCCAGGTTTCACACACCAGCACTGTGCACGTAGGCAGGCACTGCTCTGCTTAGCCTGGTGTACTGGCAGAGTGGGATTTCCTGCAGTTTTTAAAACACCCCTAAGTCCCCATCAAGCTGTACCTCATGCAATATTTGTTTAGCTCAGGGAATGCAGAATTGCCCTGACTTGCAGGAGAGGCTGGGAGCTGCTCCCACATAGCTGAGACAGGGGGAGGACCTTGTCAAGGTGCAAGCAGCTTTGCACAGGTGACCTGTTTGGATTGCAACCAATTTCAGATCACATCTGGATTTTTTTTTCCTTTTTTTGTACTGTATAAGGTATAAAGGAAAGAGCAGATCAAAGAACATGAGGCACAGATCTGAAAATGGACATCCATTCACTCTAAGGAAAAAAAAGCCTCCCATTTCCCTTACATGCCTCTTCTTTGCAGCCTACGTGGAACACTTCCCAAACCAGTAATTTATGGGTTTTAAGAGTGCTCACAATTCAGGACTTTTAACAGTGAAAACCACCTAAGATTGTTGGCAATTTGCCTGTCTTTATGTTAGTTTTTTTTCATCTGATGATCTGTGATTCTATGAATTAAAAAGAGGATGTTATTGAGCATGGAGGGGAGGAACAAAAAAAAAAACCAAAACAAACAAATATAGTGTTAATTTTGAAAGTAAAAAGTATGAAAATAATCCATGTTTATTGTTACAGAATTTGACATGGTTTTTTCCCCCCAAAGAAGGATTTTAAACTTCACTTTGTTCAGTTGTTTTGAATTTGAATATAAAATATCTTTTGAGAAAATTATTCCATGATGAAATGTTATGCTGTATAATGTATTTGAAGTACATTATTATAAATGAAAAAGCATTTACTGAGCATCTGACATTTTACTTCTTTTTAAAATGATTATGTTTATACTTTCTTAGTTGTGCAAGATTAAAACATACTCATTAAACACTTATTTTTCAAAGAACTATAGAAATATTTTTTACATCTCATACTCAATGGTCTCCATGATAGAATTGTAGGGATTTATATCAAAAGGAAAACTGACCATTAATGACATGTTGGCATCTCATGTAATATGTTATCAAAAATTGTTTAGACTGGAAGCCTCTTAAAATAGCATATATATCTTGGAAGAGATAAATTATTTAACTAAATTATAGAACTACATAAATTATCTTTCCATCTTATCACGTTTTTATGTTAAGAGCAAAGTTTTCCAATGTAGGAAACACTTTTTTCATCCTATCAGTCATACTCTACTGCCTTGATGGAGATAGAAATAAAGCTGTAATTCTGAAGAGTTATTAATCCATTTGCAGTGCTTTAAAAATGGAAGAATAATTATAGATTTTTATTGGGAGGTTAAAGTGTATTTTATGTTTTGCAGTTTTCTCAGTCACTATTTCAGTTTGCATGGGTTCAAGTTGAGTTTTACAAGCTAGTAAGGAATCAAGGAATATAGCTGAAGTTATAATTTCTTGAGGTTTCGTTCTAAAATATTTAAAATCATGAACTTCTCTTTTATCAAGGTCCTGACAAAATATCAAAGTGTCAAGGTTTTGAGGTAAAATTCTAAAAAATACTTTCAAGCTTTCAGGATTTTCTCTTGTTGGCCAGAAGAAAATGTTACATGCTTGAAAATCATTCTGCAATTGTAGTTCAAACACCTTTTCCTAATAGATTAACAATTAATCCTTTTTCAGAAGTATATTATGATCCACTTCTGCAAGCACTTAAACCACTACCACAAAACTTGGGGCTTGAAATACTTCTGGAAAAGATTTAATGGTTGTGTCTGACCTGCAAGCGTAAATTGAAGTTGCCAAATCCAGGATCAAATATTTCTGTGATTGCAAATTGAATTCAGGTTTCATAGAGTTCATTAAAAATATGTGTTACTTGTTTATAAAGCAGTGTTATTTGGTTCAGTTAATGCTATTATAAAAAGAAAGCAGTTTTAGGAAAAAGGTGAAGGGTATGCTGGTTCCATATTTTCATTTTTTAGGAACCCTATACATAAGAAAATATACTGCAAAGGAGTAACAAAATCACTTCTTTCAAAACCATCCTCTTATAGAAATTCTTCCTGAAATTCTATTTAGGCATCTGTTCTCCACAGGGCTTGTTGTATAGTCCTTCTCTGTGATTTTGATATTTTAAATACAATTTGTTATGCATCTTTTAGCAAGGTTATTCTTTTATTCCCCAAAACTCCTTCAGATTTTTGGGTTGGGAACTTTGGGACACAATTGTTGACTTTTTTTACCAAAAAAATTCTGCCAGTTCTGAGGCTTTGAGCCTTGTGAACATTTTTCACAGACAGAGAAGGCGTAGGAGCAGATCTGGAGTATCTCCTAACTTGCTCTAAAGCCCTCAGCAAAGCTCTACTGCTTTCAACAGCAGCACCACCAAAATTCCCCTGCTCTTCCAGTGCTTTCAGCCCAGGTCACAGACCTCCTGCTCAGGGAAGTGGCACTCCCTGTTCCCAGCTGCAGGGCTCAGGATGGGATGGGAGCGGGTGGGAGCCAGCCAGGGTGTCCCTGCTCTCTGCAGAGTTGGTGTTCAGGACATTTGGATTCACGTCTGACTTCTGCTTCACCTCAGAATATGTCTGGAGTGACTTTCCTTTTTTTTTCCCTTTTTAATTGGAAAATGGCTAAAAGTTCTCCCTGACCTTTTTATCTTGCTGGCAATGCCCCTGCCTTTCTATTAATAACAGGCTTTGGGGAGTGTTTCGTCTGCACTGGCAGCAGAACTGCTATTTCTTACTCAGTTTGCTATCTGCAATTACAGTACTTTTCTGAAGTGCAAAAGACATCTATAAAAATCAAACCCATTTCCCTGCTTAGCATCAGACATGGTGCAGCAGCTCACTGCTGCTTCCAGCTTACATTAGGTTTTCCATCTTTTCCTCAGAATTCTGCAGTGATCATGGTCAAACTCTTGCTGTCAGGTGAAGGACCCTCAGTGAGGTGGTAGGAATAATGCACATCATCAGAGAGAGCACTGAGCTTGGCTTGGATGTTTGCTGGTGTCTTGGTTAAGACATTCAGCTCCTTACAGTGTCCTGCATTTCCAACACATCTGTATAGAGAGAGATCATCCTTGAAGGCAGTGCTAGTGGGAAGCTGGAGAAGGAATGCTCTTCATTTCCTAGGCCCTAATTTTTTCCTTTTGGATGGACAGTACTGGTGAAGCTGATTTCCTGTACCTGCTCTCCATGTGGCCTGCAAAGCTTTCAAGAGGTCACTTGGTGTCCTGGAGTGTCCCAAAGACAAATAAGTCTTAATAATGGGGTGGCTTAAAATGCAAGACGCTGTTGTTGGTGCATCAGGGAGCATCTGCAGTTTCAGGGTACTCCCTGGGAGGGTCAGTGATATTCCCACTGTGCTCCCTTGACTCAGGTTTACAAAAGCTGCTGCTGGTCACAACTGGCCATATTTCTTGCCAGGTCCAGCAGTGAGTGACCTTCTTGCACGCAGAGTTTCAGGCTGTCAATAAATTACAAGCCCATTTCACTCTTTCATCCAGTCTCCCTCTCCTCCCAGAGGGTCTTTCTTTCCAGTTCATCCATGGGGGAACCTATCTATTCATCTTCCACCATGTCATGCCATTACTGGGTTATTTTCATTGTGTAGGTCCACAGTGTTTTTTATGGGAACAGAGTTTCTGAACAGCCCTCTCAGGGGAAACCCAATGTGCTTTGTTCCCATCCCACACCCACACAGTCCCCTGGTGGGGAGCAAAGGTGCATTAACAGGTCCTCAAGATTCCTGATCCTTCCAAGCCCAGCACTTTACTCAGGGGACTCTGCCCTTCCTTGGGTTCCCCACCAGCCTCAGAGCAACCCCTTTCCCCAAACCAGTGGAGCTTTACTCCCACCCCAGAGCTGGTCCCATCTCCAGCACCCCTGCAGCATCCCTAGCCTTTAATCCCACGTGGGAGAGGATGGTGCCCACTGCCTTCCCACCTGCCTGCTGCTGGCAAATGAGGCAAATCCCAGGAGGGCAGAGTTAGGGATGCAGTGGCTGCAATAAGCAGTGAATTGACTGTGAATCTGCTCCACCTGAGCCTCTCCCTGCTGATTATCTGCACAGAGAGTTTGTTTTCTTTGGGTTTGTGTTTTCCACCAGCCTCTTGTTTTCTTCCATGAATTCTACATCGCCTCTTGTGTTTTACCTTTCCTGGCAAAACTGTTTCTCCTCATGACACATAGCTCTCCCCTAGGGCTGGTTATGTAAGGTATTGCTGCCTGGTGTTTGTACAACCCTACATCTTGATCCCCTGTAGAGAGCACATTGTGTATCCTACTGGCAGCTAACAAAAGCAGCTTCCTATATAAAACACACAAGTCTTGCCTCTGTGCTTACATGTTTAGGCAAACACCCTCCTGTGTTTCAGGACACAAAGGAAGAACGTGATCAGTACCTGCTATCCTGGTGATGCGTGGATCCAAATGGAAAAAAAAAAATCCTCCTAACAAGGAAGAAAGGCTGCTCTTCTCTAGTCTATGTTGTATATATAACTTTCACACTTCACACTCTCATACCATTTTAAATGCAAACAGCTCTTCCAGCCAGCAGCATCACAGTTGTTTCAAGGACAAACACATTTGTTTTGTCTTTAAATGAATGTATTCATCCTGAGTGGTAGTGGAGGGGCTACCTCTTTCTCAGGAGGCTCCTTGAGGTTCAGCTAGTGAGACAGAGTAACACTTCTGTTAAAAGGGAAAGAGCCAGGCAAAAATTCCACCTCCCAACCCCCCAGTTCTCACTGATCTGAGTGTTTGACACATTCCCATTGTGGATAAGGTGTAGGTGTCCTTGCAGGGAAAAAAAAATTATAAATACTTGCTTTCCTCATTATCTCTTCCTCTCTGTGCCTGGGTGATTTGTGCCTTCCCCTCTCCTGTCTCCAGCATTCCCCTAGACACAAGCTTTATTTTCTGTAGTTGCATTGCACTTTGGTCATACAGGTGATGGACCAAGCCCCATCAACTAAGCCAGAACTGCAGCTATTCAAACTCTGGTTGTTGGGGTGGGCTGGGTTGGGTTTAGGGGGGCAAGGGGGTGTTTATCCTAAAATATGCAATGTGGTCAATGCTGGTGAATACATGCATGACAGCCAGGGTGGCCACAGAGCCTTGGAGCAGCTTGGCTGCATCCCCTCAGGATGAGCAACCCTGTGAGCCCTTGGGCTGCCCAAGCAGAGTGCATCAGCTTCTGCCGAGACCAGGGTGATCTGATAAAGGCCACTTGTAGGATTTCCTGCTGCCTTCTTCAGTTTTCTAGGGCCAGAACAAGAATAAAGGGGTTTCTGAGCCTCTTTATGGAACAGATGGCAGGGATGAGAGGCTTTCTGGGTGCAGTACATGCTCAGTGTCAAGGGAAGGCCTGGCTTCGAGGCTGGAGTGGTGGTTCGCCCTGGGGGAAGGAAAGAAGGAATGGTCCTGGCTAGCTGATAGCTTTGTTGTCTCTCAAAGAGGGGATTTCTAAGTGAACAGAAGCTGGGTGGTGCAGAGGTGAAGGAGCTTGGTAAAGCTCTGAACATGTGGGGAAGGCCAAGGCTGGCAAGGATGAGTGCAAAGGAAATAATTAATTCTTAATGAACATGTGAGTGGGAGGCTTAAGGGGATGGCTGAGGAGGGATGGAGCAATACTGGCCAGGGAGAGGTTGGGAATTCAATGAAATAGGAAAAGAGTTGCACAGAGTAAAACACAAAACAAACAAAACAAAACTTTGCCTTGCCATGACTGCAGATTGCTCCATTATTTTCCTACCCTGTCAAACACCCCCTGTAACAGCCTCCAGCTCCTTGCCTACCTTCCAGTTTCTATCCTACAGCATTAAGGTTTTTTATGGGAACTGTGCACTGGTGGCATCATTTTGTTTCCCAAACTGTGAGGTGCACCCCCTCCAGGGGAGGATGGGGGAGCAGAGCCCAGAGAGAGAATGAGAGATGCAAGAAGCCTATGAGTGATTGACTCATTCATTTTGCAACCTCATTCAGGCTCCCTGTCTCTGAAATCGAGACCCTCACAGGAAAAATTCCAAACCATTCATTTTCATCCTCTATCTAAAACCAAACACATAACAACAACAACAATAATATATATATATATAAAATTTGTTTTGATACAGGCAGTTAGAGGCCCTTCTAATTGACCAGCCCAGTTCCTAAACCTGCTGAAAGGTGTCACAGCACCTGTGCTGTGCTGGGGATCACCTGAGTGCCTCTGAGCCACACAGCCATGCTGGTGGTGTGGCTCCTTGAGCAGACACCTGGCAGCAAAGCACTGTCCTCTCCCATTTGCACTCCCTCTCCTGAAGGTGATTTTGGCTCTCCTGGCCATCCCTAAAGTTGGGTTTTTTCCTCATGTTTAAATCACAATCCCCTCTCCATCCCATGTGACATCTCATGTGACAAGATTAATCATTAGATCAGTAACCTTCACTCCTTCATTTTTCTACCTTCATGTTATAGACCTGTTAGAAATGTCTTACATGTTTCATTGTGTTGGGAGTATGGGACTGTTAAATTTCTACTATTCTGCTGTGCTTGAGAAACTGGAAACTTGAATACATCAAAGGTATCAGATCCAGTTACTGTCAGGAGCAAGATCTGTGTCCTTTTTCACCAGCACTCATTGCTTACAGACATGGAGTGAAGTGTGGTTTACATTTCTCCCACTTGTCTCCCATATTTTTGGAGTGTCAGATCTGATAGACCCTTCAGGCATTCTGCTTTTCCAGTTATTTTCCTCTCCTTTAAATTCAGTGCAGTCCTGGCATTGAGACATTCAGTGGGTTTGGTGGGAGCAGAACACATCAGAAACGTTCTCTCCGTTCAGTGCTCGCTTCCATCTGCCTCTGCTCAAAAGAAAATGTTCCTCCACATGTTCTCCACCTCCAGCACCAGAGCCATGAAAAGGGGTGGCACATCTCACTCTGAATGTTGCTCACCCCTGCCCTGGCTGTGGCAATGCTCAGGGGGAGCAGGGACCTGCAGAAGAGCAGCTGGTGGCAGGCGGCTGCTGCTGCTCTGCAGCGCGCTCCAGGGCAAGTTGTGCTGCTTCACACAACCAAAATCTGCCTGAAGGAGGAAAAAACCCACAACTTTGCATAAGTGCTACTGGGAACAAACCCAGAGTGGGAAACCAACCAGCTCTGTTCTGTTGCTGATTTTTTTTTTTCTAAATACATAAATTTTCTGCAGAACTGTGTGTGATCTCCCACCTGCTAATCACAGATTTCTTACATGGGAGGAAGGCAGATTTCAGTTCTATCAGCATTAATCTGGAGCAACTGTATTGATGATCTTACAGGGAAGATTGATTTGGTTTTGTTTTCTTTCTTGCAGTGAATCTCAAATGTCATCTTACATGGAAATTTCTTTCTATATTTAGGATATTTTTTCAATACTTCCAAGAGAATTCTGGGGGTTTTTAATCTCCTATTCCACTCAGATTCTATTTGCTTTACTAGTAATAATCTGTCTGCCGGTTAATTCTCTAAAAGGTGATTTTGTCTTTTTTTTCTTCTCCTTTTTTTTTCCAAGATGTGAGACAGAGGTAAAATTTTGGTCTAGAATAGCACTTGTACCTGATCCAGTGGCTACCCACATTCAGACACAAGGATTGAATGGGAGATGAGCTTAGATGTGGATCAGGCTCCTAGATCCACCTATAATGAGGTTTATTTGTTACATTGGCCCAAAATACTGCCCCTGACAAGGGACACAGAAGTAGAACTTCACAACACAGGCTCCCTCACCTGCTGTTAGCACCAGTCACTGCCAGCTGGGCACCTCCCAGCCGCACTCATGTGTCTGAGACATCCTCCTCCCACCCACCCTGCTTTTGTGTCACTTCTCTGTGTCTCTGAGGATGGGCAAAAGCAGCTCCAGAGACCTGGAGTGACCGTGGTGATTTTGTGGAAGTTCAATGTCAGTTTTCCTTTCCCAGGCACTGGCAACTTGGTCAGAGATCACAGTGGATTAAAAGCAAAGAACTTTTTTCTCCTGTCCCCATCCTTAACAGGCAGCAAGAGACACACACACTGCTTTCTCACCTCTGGTATTGCATAGTTCCTTAGAGTTTCTAGTAATTACTGATTTCTTCTGCCAGCAGTGGCAGATGGGAGGCTGTGGACCCAGTGATGGACTGTGGGAGTGTTTCATTGATATCGTGGGAGAATAATTGCTTTCCCTAAGTTCTGGAGTGATGGTTGTTTTTGTAAATTTTTTTCTATTTTTTCTTTCAGATATGCACGAAAGAACAGCCAATGGGAGGAAAAGGCAGAACTGAAGGCATATGGTATTTTCCTGCAGTTTGAAGTGCATCTTAGACAATTTGTGTAGCTGTAGGAAGCCCCATGAGCCACAGGTTGCCTGTTTTTAAAATGGGGATCACAATACTTAACAAGGCCAAAACACCCTGAGCAGCTCGGGTGGAAAGCACTTTAAGGCTGTGCAATGGACAGCTGCAACATTTGCCTCAGAAAGAGGCCATATGTTGTCCTCTCTGCTCTGCACTGTGCAGCTCTGGCCATGGAAAATAATTACAAGTGAAGATCTTTCTTTCTGATTTTGATTGCCTCAGGATCAGTCCTTGTATCTTGAATGGCCTCATGAGGTGTTCCAGCCTGTGTGACTCTACAAGCAAGGGGTGCTCTGAAGGACTGGGACTTATGAAGCATCAGCAACACAACACTAAAGCAAAAATAAATGTGGAATAAAATGCCAGGGGAAATCCCTCTCTTCTCACCTGCCTGCAGAGGTGGTGTTGTTGCTGCCACTGCCACTGGAGCAGGAGAAGGGAGGGCTGAGGGTGGCCAGCACTGGGCTCTGGTGTGGCTGGGCTGCAGAAGTGCTGGGGCTGCCTGGGCAAAGAGAGTGAGCAGACATTGCTTGGGGGGACCTGTCCAGCCAGAAAGGCTAAACTACCACCCCACAAACCTGGATATTTGTGCTGGCTAAATAATATGGCTCCCTCATAGCAACTCCAGTAAAACATACACAAAATCCATTTCTCTTATTAGCTGCATAAATACAAATTCAAATTTCTGGGCTAAATTGGGACAGTACTACTAACTTCAGGCATTCCACTATCCAGAGTAAACTTAGAATCACAAACCCCCCTGAATTAATCCTCTTGATTTCCAATTTTTAAAGTATAACTATGCCCTACTTTCTTGGTTTTCTTTGTGTGAAAGCTAAATACTCCAAAGTTTCAGAAGGGAGGTGTGCAGGAAGATATTCTTCAGTCTCTGGGGCTGGGTCTGTGAGACCTCCCCAGAAGTTGTAAGGCTTGTGTTAAACCTGAGAGGTGGCAGGATCTCTTTGATGTGACATCCAGATGGAGGGGAAAGCAGTTGCCAGGGTGACACTGAAAGCAGAGCTGGGCCTGATCCCTTCCCTCTGCAGGAGCAGCTCCCCGGGATGGTTTCAGTGGGAGAGGAACTGTGCATGCAGTGGGAATTCGTGTGCTGCTGGTGCACTCTTGTGCACTGGGGGCATCAAGTGGGAGAGCCCAAACATGTAGGAGAATGCTTTTTGGGGTTTCAATCCTAAATGCAGAAGCCTGAATTTTGGATTTGGAAAGTAAATGAAAGAAAAGCTTTTGTCCTTCCCTCATCCAGCACCTACTTGGATCTCATGCACCTATGTGGTCTCTGAGCAACTGAAATATTTGGGTTCAAATGCAGAAATGTGTTTCAGACTCCAAATCTCCAGAAATACTTGGTTAATCATGTGCAATCATATGAAATTTAATTACCTTAAAAAAAAAATCCCATAAAGGTTTTCTTTAGAATAATTCTCTTGGGCAGCCATATTACCAAGCCTTTTTACATTTTGAATTAATTTTAAATGAAGGCTTTTGTCTTGGGTTGTTTGTGGTTAGTTTGTTTGGGTTTTTTAGTGAAAAATCTTGAGGTATATTTTCCTTTTTAAAGTTATTTCTCTGCTCTTTGGCTAGTAACTCAGCATTTGTTGAAATTCCTTAGGAAAGGGGCTGCCCTGCCTCCGAGGTGATTTACACTGACAAGAATGTTAAAGTATTACAGATGACTGTTGGTAACATACCTGCGTAACATTAAAATCAGGTTAATTGCTTACATTTCACTGGAAGTTATGGATGGCTGCAGAGCTCGGTGCTTCAGCAGACACTGGTACAGCAGGGGGTGGTTATTGATAGTTAAATTGCAGTAGAAGTTGTCTGTGTTCAGATGGGACCTCTTTGAGGGAGGACAGAACATTTCTCAAAGCTTCATATTTTCCCAGAGGGACTTTTCTAGCAGAACATGCCTGCTGTTCAAAGGAAATATTCCCCATCCGAGCAAATGAATGAAGAAGTTAGCTTTACAATAGACACCCTATTAGGGGGGCTGAAGTGAAGGAGCCCAGCTACATGTGTTTTTGGAAAGCTAATAAAAACCAGAAAATTATCTGTGGTGCTCTGTAAGGCAGCGTGTGCACAGGAGGCTGTTGCAAAACCTGCAGAAGGAAAGAGGACAGAGGCATTGAAAAAGGATAACCAGGGAGTGATGCAGCAAAAATACAAGGTAGTGAATCTTTGCAGATTTAATTGACAAATTTAAATGCCAGCTCGTTTTACTGTCTCTCTCTCCCACTCATCCCTTCAAGTTTCAAGTGAGATTTCAAGTGGCAAGTGGGGATTCTGCCCCCTCCCATGAGCAAACCAGGGGATGTGAGTACAACGTGGCGCATGGAAGGGACACTGCTGCCATCGCCAGCTCTTTGTGCGAGTGCTGCAGAGCACAGGGAGAGCTCGGTCACCCCCCTGCCCACAGCCCACGGCTGCTGTGCCCTGCTCAGTCTCTGCCCTGGGGGAGGAAAGCAGAGGATTGAGAAAAGAATTTGGTATTTTGGGTCTCCTTTCAATTTGTCCCACAAAACCAGCCATCTCCAGGCTCGTGGTGGGTGCTGAGTGAAAGAAAAGGAGCATGATTTCAGCTGGAGCTGGGGGTGCTCATGTGGAGCATCCTCACAGCCCTCCTGTCTGCCCATGTGTGCGTGGAGAAAGGTTTTCCTGGCCTGACCTGTCAGCACGGGTGATATTCCTATAATAAACACTCATGCTACTTACACAAGACATGTTGACTAGTTTATTGTACAGTAATTGCTGCTCTTGCAGGACATCCACCCACTCGGACTGTGAGCAGGCTTTTCTCAAAAACATCTGATTTTATAGAAAGTTCTAGAATCTGATTTTTACAGTATTTGCTAGTGCAGTCTAAAAGAGAGCATTGCAGATTTCCCTTTCCTGCCCCACATTCAGCCAGACTTTTTAAGAACTGCAGAAAACAGTGAAGGAACCCATGAATACAAAATTGAACGTTGCAATCAGAGGAGCCAGCTCTCCTAATGAGGTTTTATTTAACCAATGACAACGTGCTAAGAAAACCAGAGGAAATGGGTCAGCTAAAAAATCCGGTACTACAAATGCCTGGTGTAATTTCCCCCCACTAAAATTGGATGTCCTTCTGAAAGGGCTGGATAAGGAACCATCCCCTGAAGTCCTGCAGCTAATTTGCAAGACATGGATGAAAAGACTGGAGCGTTGGGACTGGAGCCTGATAATGTGACAAATCCAGAGTAAGTTGGAGTCACACAACAGAGTTTAATGAGGAAACACTTGGCCTGGCTCAGCAATTAGTGGGGTCATTTCAGCACTCAAAAGCCAGTTAACCCCTCCTTAATGGCACAATTTCACAACTCCCATAAACCAGGAATTAGCCAGGGCTCCTGTCAGGAGAAATGATGCTCTCCAGTCCCAGTTTTTTGCCTAATGCCAGCTCCTTTCCCAAGCCCATGTTGTGCCCTGAACTGGAGCAGGGCACTGGACAGGTTTAAAAGGAGGTGTCTGTATGAGTTAGTTTTGACTTTTTCCACTTCTCCAAACCACTTTGGTGCAAAGGTTTGTGCCAGCTCAGGTAGAAGGAGGGTGTGGGTGAAGGAAGAGGTGCTGAGGGCTGATGGTACTGCTTCATTAGTGGTAGTGCTTGTCTGTGTAGTCTGAAAGGATCTCTGAATTCGTGACCTCTTGGTTGGACAGGGCTCTGGGCAACCTGATCTTATTGAAGCTGTCCCTGCTCATTGCAGGGGCTTGGACTAGATGACCTTTAAATGTCCTTTCCAATCCAAACCATTCTATGATTCTGTCAGTAAGGACTGTGATGTACAGACACTGCTGTTCACCTTCCAAGACCTGATCCTGGCATCTTCATGCAGAAGTGCATTAAATCTCCCTCAGAGAAAAACCTGTGGAACAGGTAACTTCAGGCCCTATTAATGCCTCCAAATTCATAGTGACTCTTGTACCTGGTCTCAGGCACAGCTGAGTTAAAAGCTTGCATCCCTGATTCTCTTGCTCCCAATGCATAAAGTCGTGTTGTCAATGCACAAGTTCTCATACAATGTGAGGATTGCATTAGAGGAAGATTTTGCTCTGAGTTCAGATGCTGCCTTCCAAGTATGGGGAGCATCTGCATCATCAAAAAGTAAAGCCAAGGATGAGATAGCACAGGAATTATTTAATATTTGAGCCAATAAAAACTGCATCAGACCATCCCAAAGAAATATTTGTGCTGTTAAAAGGGAGAGAACAACCAATGGTCTGGTAAAAGGAAGATGTAAACCTCCCTGATTAAAGATAAAGGAAATCTCCTGGAGAAAAGAAAAATCTGAATAAATCTTCAAAGAGGGATCCTGCCAAAAAGGGATCTCAACTGCATAGGGAAAGCCAAATTCCCAAGACTTAACACTTCCTGTAGTGCAGAGAGAATGGAAGCCTGACAATAGCGTAAGAGGTCTTCAGCTAGAAAGACCAGGGAAGAAAACCTCTAAAAGTGATCCCAGACACAAAATTCTCACATCAAATACTGCATCCAGTTCTGGACCCCTCAAGACAAGAAGGATGTTGAGGTGCTGGAGCATGTTCAGAGAAGACAGCAGAGCTGGGGAAGGGTCTGGAGCACAAGCCTGGTGAGGAGCAGCTGAGGGAGCTGGGGGTGTTTAGCCTGGAGGAAAGGAGGCTCAGGGGTGACCTTTTGGCTCTCTACAGCTCCTTGACAGGAGGGTGTAGCCAGGTGGGGTTTGTCTCTTCTCCCAGGTAAAAAGCAATAAGACAAGAGGAAATCGCCTCAAGTTACACCAGGGGAGGTGTAGATTGGGTATTAGGAAAAATTCCTTCACTGAAAGGGTTGTCAAGCACTAGAAGAGACTGCCCAGGTTAGTGGTAGTCACCATTCCTGGGGGTATCTAAAAGACTTGGAGACCTGGCTCTTAGGGACATGGATTAGTGGTGGACTTGGCAGTGCTGGGTTAGTGGTTGGACTGGATGATTCTAAAGGCATTTTCCAACCTCACTGATAGATCTGGTTTTATGATTTCAAGTTTTATGATTTGACTTGGGATCCGCAGGTCTTAAAGAAGGCAGTGAGACTGCAGGAAGCAGCCTGTCTGATGAAGAGCTGGGGACCTTGGTGGCTCTGTCCTGACCAGCCGTGTCCTGGGGCTGTGGGAGACACAGGAGACACTTTTCCTGTCAGGTGCCACCAGAACAAGGAGCTGAGCAATTGGAGAGCAGTAAAAAGACAGATTAACAAACAACCTGTTTCTCAGGTGAACCTGGCCCAAGTCACTCCACACTATGGGTGGCCAGGCTCAAGGACCTTCTCTTCATTTATTTCATTTAATTCTCTCAGTGTTCCATGGACTCAGGCATGCAGCAGCAGCAACAGATGCTTAGATACCGTGGTGATGGGTGCTGTACAAAACCTTGCATAGCTATGGAAACCACAGTTGCATTTATCCATCAGAAATGAGTATCTGGCAGCCCATGTCTATCCTTCATGTTCTGGAAGATCATGAAAAAAAATACTTGTACATGGCATTATATTTCACAGCTTTCTTTTCTACTTGGCAACGCACACTTATCTCTATTTGATAATAATAATGGTACATGTATTTTTAGACTAACATTATGTGATATTAATTCCAAACGTTCTCCAATGTAATGCAAGCTGAGAAAAAAAGCCTTTAGAGAGAATAATTGAGGGAATGAAATAAGATTTAACCTGGTAACAAATAGACAATTTATTTCAGAGTTTAAATAAACACTTTTTAAATTCAAAAAATAAAGAAAACAGCAATAGTACATTTCTGGATCATTCAGTCTTCAGTTTTCATGTTCAAGGAGTCTTCCTAATTGTCTGATTTTGCTAGGCAGAGTGTAAGAACAGAACATGTACTGTATCTGTCACATCTTTATAACCCAGAGGAATGAGAACAAGACTACGAGGAGGCATTTCAGAGCCTCCCTCATGAGTCTGACAATGCCCGTATCATCAGGGACAAGTGTCATTCCTTCTCTTTTCTCCTTTCCCATTTCCAAAATTAAGGCAATAATACAAAGCTGTAGATATCTGCATTAGAAGAAAAAGAAAAATTCAAATGGAGGTGATAGAGCTGCTTTTCACCAGCAGTAATTGGCTGCATTCAAAGCTATGGGTAAAACTGAAATAACTGCCACAGCATCGTGGTACCTTGTGCTTTTACCTGCCCTATTTTTACCCATAATGAGCAGGGAGCTCATCCTGCATTCCCAGGCAGCCACCATGGCTGAGCTGGCAGCTGCATGTTGCTGACTTGGTCACTCATGCTCAGTAAATGTGCTCCAAAACCACTCAAATCCCCGGCCAGACAAGAGCTTGACACACCCTGAGTAAAATCCTGGCCCTGAGTGAAATCTGTGGCAAGCTTTCTGAAGGTGAAGGGATGTTCCTTACTGCTCTGGTTAGCATGGGGTCACCAGGAAACACTTCCTCTCCTCTTGTCCCTGCACTATCAGCTCTCAAGCTGTCCTGGGAAGCAAAGGCATGGGAAATGGAAACCTTGGACACTGCAGAGAGGTGTTGGCTCTTTGTATGGGTGCTCCAGACACACGGGGAGAAGGAATTCTATGTGTAATGCCTTTGTTAGCTAATTATCTGGAAATGATCTGGAAATGAACTGTGATCTTAAGTTCATTAAAATACTTATCTGGGAAAAAATATCTGGAACAGATAACATGAATTTCAAAGGTTCATAAAGACATGAGTGATAAAGAAATTAAAGTAAATTACGCCTCGTTGTCTTCCAAGGAGCTCAAAGTCACAGGGCCTTTTTGCTAAATCATGCTAATCTGAATTTACACCGTGCTCCTTTGGTGCCTCCTACAGCTGTTTTTTTTCAAATCCAAATCTTCTCGCCCCCTCCCCAAAGGTTGCTGATCTCTAACATTATTTAAGAGGGAGTTTCAACACTCCTGTCCACAAATTATTGACAGCCCTCTTCTCCCCTCATATGGCAATGCCTCTTCAGTTAACCAGGTACCCCCTGAGGGACTGGGCTGGGCAATTAAAAAACCACTGACGTGGCAAGGAATAAAACTTTTCTTTTCCTCACCTCATCTACTTCTGATGAATCAGTGAATATCAGCATGAAGCTGTTCAGTATTTAAACTTCATCCCCTATCAATGTGAAAATGGACAGCAGCTCCTGCTATAGGCATACAAGAGAGATTTATAGATCCAGCTTGTTACTGGCCCCTGACTGAGACCAAATACAGCAATGAGGGGTCTGAGGCCACTAGATCTCAACCCCTCGTTTCATGGGGTGCTGTGAACAATGTGAATGGCAGAAAAGGTGAAAAAATTTGAATTAATCGTATTTTCCTCTAAAAGTGATCATAGGGCAGATCAGTTCCTGAGGGTAAGGAGTCATGTATTCCTTTTGATAAACCCCATCTGAGGTTACTGCTTCCAAATGCAGGCCCTAACAATGATTTAACTCAGATGTAGGAAAAAAAAAGAAAAATTGTACAGCTACTTATCCATCTCTGTTGGGGAAAATCCTCAGTTAAAGTCTCAAGCAGCGGAGATCATGTGTCTTTCACAGCTTGAAATCCTGGCAAAAAGGAACTTGAGGAATTTCAGCTATTCCACATGACACTGGGCTTGCCTTGCTACTTCCTCCTGAGCAATCTGCCCCTCCAAAGGAAAATCTGAAGCAGTGCAGCAATGGTGATTTTGGTGGTGCAGAGGTGACTTTGCACCCGAGAGCTGCTCCTCATTTAGGGTGCAATGCCAGCTGTCCCATCCAGCAGGACAATGTGCAGCCTGCAGCAGGGAGACTGTTGCCTCACATCATTGTTTTCCCTGGGAGAACACCACAACCAGGATATGTGCTACTCTTTCCTGCTCTCCACAGTTATATCTGCCTCAAAAAANNAAAAAAAAAAAAAAAAGGTGGCCATTCTGGTTCAGATCCAAGAGGTTTGGCCTGCAACATAAACAGAAAATGTCTCACAGCTTGAAGCACTTCACTTGGCTGCTCCCCCCCACCCCCTCCCACCCTCACCAGAGACCTGACAGGCACTGAGTGCAGCCAGAGGTGAGGGAGGTCCCTGGTGCAGTGCCAGTGGCCATTTCCTCCTGAAAAATTCAGGAATTCACCTGCCTTGATTTGCTGGTACAGAGCAGGAGAGGAAGGAATTGGCAGAGGGAGGGAAGAAAAAGCAAACCAGACCTGGGACTGATGACCAGGTGACAGGGAGGAGCCAGGGCAAGGAGAGAAGGAAGAATCTGCCACAAACTGTGGAGGAACCATACACAGCATCATCCTCTGCCTAAGTGACAGGCATCTCCTGCAACAGGGCTGCAGACAACCCCTGCTGGAGTTATTTTCCCCAGCAAATATTACTTTAGGCAATTTAAACCAGAGCTGTTTCCATCCACATTCCCCTTATGCCAGAAACATCCCTTCAGGAAGACACCCCCTGCCTGGACCCTCTGCCTGGTAGAGCTCAGAACTTGCTGTGGGCCAGAGTTAACTTTTCATGAAGGCTGGTGTCTGTCTGGGCACTGTGCTGCCAGGTGCTGTCCCAAAGCCACTGAACCCAGACAAATCTGCACTTGCTCCTCACTCCTCACCATTCCCTCCGCAGGGCTGCTGGAGCAGCGGCCAAAGGGATCGGCTGTGGCAGCCCCCTGTGGAGCCTGTTCCAGGGCCAGGTCACCAAACACTGCTGCTCCTCTTGCTCCTGTCACTGGCAAACTGGTCCCAGAGAAAGAAATAGCTCAAGTATTTGGCAAACTTGGGCTGAATCTGAAAAACAAATATTTCTAGACACCTGAGGGTGATGTGCAGACCTCAGGTGTAGCTGACCCCTCGGAGCTGTCCTCTTTGGGGATTTTGGTGGCCCTCTGAGGGAGAATGCCTTGGGACAGCCTGCACCTGCTGGCTGGCACCTGGCAAACAGGGCCATTTCTGCTGCCATGGGATGAGTTGAGCTCTGAAGAGCCTCACCTTTCCCATCAGTCGCTGAGCAGCCATGCTGTCCACCCTTTTATCAGTTTACAAAATTGAGAAGTGGAATACTTTAATTGAAAAATAGCTTCCCCCCCTTTTCTGGAAGGCTTTCTTTGTCTTTATGGAAAGGTTTTCTATTGTCAGTCCCACCTTCAGGGTGAATGGAAACATATATTTTACCAAGGTGCAAACTAGAGCACCCAGAGCTGTTGGGGTTTTATGGAGCCCTTTACCCAGTACTGAACAATTTGTCTTACATGTGTCTGTTGCCAAGCCTGAGCAGCTCCCTGTGTGTAGGAAGGGGCCTGGGTAAATATAAAGCAGCATAAAAATGAAGTCTTGAGAAAGAATGAGACACTTGACCCTGCTGGAGAACTGGTTCAAGGATCCTGAAGCTGGAAAATCTGCATCCTCTGTCCCTTCCCTCCCCTTCTCCCCTCCAAAGACTCAGAAATATTTTTCAGCCTTCTGTTTTTCAATGGAAGACAGATGTCCAAAAACATGTGTTCAGGTGTAACGTGACTGAAGCTTCATATGGAGAAGCTTTCACTGGACATTTAAGGACTTTTGGTGTCTCCCTGCAGCCAGAGGAGGCTCCTCTGGAAGATGAAGGGAAACATGACCCATCCTGGGTGCTCTGGGGCTCAGAGCTCACCCAGCATTAATGATGCTTTTCCCAGATCACCGAGGACATGATGTGGAGCTATTCAGTGATTCTCATCAGCACAGGGCAGAAAGAGGATTTTATGTCTTTTTTCCCACTAGTTCCTCTCTTACAGCTAAGCCAAATGAATTCCTGTGTGATCCAATATTCTCAACTGATTTTGAAACCACCATTCTTACTGCTTTTAATGACGCTCCTTCAGTCACGGGAGGTTCTTTGTGTTTCCAGAAATGTCATCTGCCTTCATCCTGCTACATTCACCTGTTGTTATGTAGAATACTGAATTAAGGAATTTTCTTCCTTTTATTCGCTAATAGGAACAAAAAGCTCCTAATTAGGCCTAGATTTGAGCAGTAACTAGGCCTTACTTTGCTCTGTGTTCCAGAGCCTCTGTGTTGCCCTTTTCCAAGAATGGTATCAACCTGTAGGAGCAATCTCAAGGAAAATTGCTTAATTCATCAAGACACGCAGTTACATACTGATCTCTTCTGCAGATTCAGCTCAAGCTGAGCTATTTCTTTGTCTCTGGGACCAGTTTGCCAGTGACAGGATCAAGAGGTGCATGCAGTCCTGCTGAGATCAGCAGTGTTCCTCACGTCCATGAAATGAAGAGCTGACTTCAGTCCTTCACTGAACCACCACTAGGGCAGAGCTGCCACAATCATCCTATCCATCAGAGGGAACATTCCCTGATCCTCTCAAGCAATGATCATCCAAAACAGGCTTTCAGTCTGCTGGAAGAAAGAGGAAAATTTAGCAGTAAAAATATTCCCTCTTTTAGAAAGGTCAAACGCACAAAAAAGACATTTTTGAAGGAAGGTCAGATGACCCCCGGAGCCTCTGACAGGCAATTTTCCTGTCCCTGCACTGTTTGGAGTTTTAATTGCCTCTTTGGGGAGGTGCTAGAAGCCGCCTGAGAGTGCAGTCACAATCCAGCAATTTGGCACACGTGACTTCTTCAAATATGGGAGCAATTAGCAAAAAGTGATATGGTGAATGGTAGCGTAAGCACTGGATTCTGGACAGCATTCAGACAAGAAATCTAAACCAGAGCAGAGTGGGGCAGACAGAAATCCAAACAAGCTTTCACAGAAATAAAACGCATCGGCTACACTTAGATAATGAGAGCCCAGCATCAGGAGATTGAATTCAAAGTCACCATTGCACTCCTAAAACTCGCTGACTGAACGGGTTGCAGCAGAGACTGCAAGTTCATGAAAGCAGTTTGTGAGGAAAAAAATATCCAAAATGTTTAGTAGAAATAGCTTTAAAGACTTCTGGGAGAGTTAAGTGAACCCGGATTGGACAATGAGCACACCAGTTCACAGAGGAGAGGGGAAACAAATCTGTATTCTAGGCATCAGCTAAGACTTGTGTGTACCCACAGGAGCTATTCCTAGATAATTTTTTGTTATATTGTTCATACAGCATTCCTTTTAGTAACCTGCAGGATGCTATAAAGCATTAACAGTAGGTTTAAGACATCAGCTAGTGAGCAGCTCCTGTCTTAGGAACAGAAAACCCCAAAGTCATTAAACCCTTCCCATTTCAAACAACTGCAAGCAGCATTTGTCCTAAATCACATCTCCCCAGTCCAGCTATGTTTGCTTTAACAACTGGAAATGAATCCTTTGCAGCCAGGATGATGCTGTGTCCTGAGATCATCACACTTCAAACAGGTCCCAACCCTCTCCAACACCTGAACGTGGTGCCCAGCCAGGTCCCCTCTGTCTGGGGGCAGTGGCTGTGCCCCAGTGGGGACTGGGCTGCTCCACTGCTGAGACAGAAGAACGAGCAACAGCTGAGAAAGGACAGAAAGAGGAATGGAAATGGGGCAGGAACAAAAAGGGAGGAGGGCTGATAGAATAAAGAAGGTAAACATGGTAGCTGAAAAAGCAAGAAATGTCCGAGCAGCTGATCGATGAAATAGCAAGAAATAATTAATTAGTGAGCAAAACCAGAGGGCAATGAAACTAAATGGTTAATTATGCAATGGAGCAAACAGCAAATTAATTAAAAGTGTGTGGATCTACCAGGTGCTCTGATTATTTAAGGCAAAACATGGTTAGTGAAACTATTAATTCTCTGGTATTTCAGTTATTTATGGTATCTCTGGCCATGGGGATTAGAGCCTGCTTAAATGCAAGGTCCAGCCATGTATATCTAAAAATCATTTATCTTGATAGTGCAAGTGAGATGAACAGGACAGTGATGGAAAGTAGTAGGGACACAGCTGTTATGAATAAAATGCCTTAAAAGAAGATGCTATAACAAGAAAATATATAATGTGCTGCTTTATTTTTATTTTCTTTTAAAATTTTTTTTGACTAATCAGGTAGAATTGTTACAGCCGAGAACAGAAGCTGGAAATGTTTGGCTGTTGCTGTCCTGACAATGGAAACTCTACTCTGTCTGAAGCAAGGTAATTCAAATAGATACAATGCTTATTCTTTGGTTAACTTTAAACTGCTGGAGGAAGCCAGGATTTTTGAAAATGAATGATTAACAAACTATTACAATAATGTCTAATGATTGAAAAAAAAAAATAATCTCCTGCTTACCTGTTGATTAAAGTCTTGATAAACCTACTGTACTGCCTAAAATAATTCTGGGTTACTTTGTAACTCCACTTCTCAGGTATGGCAACATTCTCCTACAGTCTGATCTAGTATTGCCTGTTTTTTTAGGTTCTTTTTATTTTTCCCCCCAGTGGGGGTTTCCTATTTATTTTTGGAATTTTTGTTCTGTAAATATTTTCTAATTTCCTCTCTGTTAAGTAGATTTTGATCTCAGGTGTGATTGCGTGAAATTGAAGTCTTTCCTTTTCTCTTACTAAGTTCCTCATGAACACATGTGGTCATTCTTGGGAATATTTATAAGTGGTATGAAAAATTTTCTTGCATGACTAGCCAGAACACACATTGAATACTTTGAGGACTCCGCCAGGAGTTCCTCACAGCATTTAAAAGTGGTTTTCTGAGCTGGGAGGTCACAGGTAGCAGTTGTCTGTATTTGGAAAGTAATAGAACATGTAGCAATGACTGTATCATTCATTTATTCCCATCACCTGCACATAAATGTTTCCCTCACCTAATACTTCACAGCTCTACAGGACACATTTATTGTCTCAAATGTGTAGAGCAATAGCAGAATAAGGACTTAAATAAACCACAGGTGTGAAAAATTCCAACTGGCAACTTCAAACTAAACACCACGAAGCATAAAAAAGCACTTGTCAGAGGTGGAAGGAGCAGTTTGATTAAATCATTGCTTCAGCCCAGACATGTTGGGCCTAATTCTCCCCTCCCACAGCTGACTCACATGGAGCGTGGGCAGTGGCACTGCTGTAAGACTGGAGTGGTGGCACTTGGACTCTGGAGCTCTCATCATTCCTGTCTGACACCACGGAGCTGAAATGTGCAGCTGAACAGATTTATGCTGCTGCGCTCGTCAGAGGTGAAGGACTGCTCCTACTCATGGCCTGGGATCACTAAACTGAGGCAGGGAGAATTTTAGTAGCCAACTTTGCCCCAGTGTTGAGAGCAACAAAACCTGGCTGAGCTGCTGGTAAGGCAGACAAGAGATGGATCTTCCTTTTACTGTGTTTTTTTGCTGCCAGTTGCCAGGGAGGAACCAGCGTGGCATCATTGTGAAGTATTGCAGTTGAAAGCTTCACTGCCATCAAATTTTATGGTCCCATCCTCTGCTCCCTGTCACTTTGGCATGTGTCCTCACCTGGAATCCCCTTCTGGCAAGAGTCTCTCATCGTTTGCAGCAGGGCAGGACCAGGCAATTGCAGAGCAAGCACCTCCTGCCTCCATCTCCCTCTCCTGATTTGACTTTTAGGGAAGAGATGGTGTGGCAGCCTCATTAGGCATGCCAAGCACAGTGCCTCCAGTGAGTAGGCTGGAGAACTGAATCCTCCTTAGAAGTACTTTTAAAGATCATGGCAAATGGGGGTGACCAGAGCACCAGCCCTTTCCAGCCTCAGCACAGCAGTGGCCAGCTGGACAATACAGCTACTGCATTGCTGCCTACATGAGCAGGGAAAAAAGGGATTTGTTTTTCTAAAGTGTGAAATGCACCAGTGCATAAGTGTTAGCTTATTTGAAAATCATCAGCATGAATAGTTAGGATTACATTGCTTTGAGTACTACTGAGGAAAGTGTTTGCCATTTTTCTGTGTTAGTGAAAGCCACACGATCCACTTTATTCTTATGTTCATATTATTGCAGTTACAAGAGACAATTTGCAAATGCCTGGCTGCTTCATAAAAGCTAAAGTACTTGGATTCACAGCAGGTACTAATTTTGTGTGCATCTGCTGAGCTGTGCATGGCATCAACCTGTTTTTAATTACACCTGCATGTCAGGCTCAAAATGCATCTGTGAACAGGAAAGATGAAAGGTAGACAGAACAGGATGTCATGTATTTCCCATCACCTTTCACTGGCTGGCTGCCCACAGAAGTAAGAGGAAATTCCCTTCTTTCATAGTGAAAATGTAAAGATTTACTAAGCTTTGCACTGCCAACAGCAAGGTGTAATTACTCCTTTAAGGAAGCATGCATGTGTTAACAGGGGTGAGCAGGGGGAGCTCCAAATAGCTTTCCACACCTTCCCTACCACTGATCTGTAAAGGGCAATAAGTAGCTCTTGCTTTGTTGTGTTTTATTTGCATTGAAATGTGTAAGTTGACTTAATATCCCAACTTCATTGTGAAATAAAATATGTGAAGGCAGGACTGACCAGGGCTTTTCAATGGCTGGAGTAACAAAGACAAAAGTTAAACAACACTTCTCTCTTCTGTTATTTTACCCACGTGTAGAAAAAAACTGTTTTTACAAATAAAATAATTCAGACTACAGCTAGGGATGGCCATGACTCTTGAAATACTGGACAAGGTGATTCAAAAACTGCTAGACAGTCAGAAGAAATGTTTTTCATGAAGCAATTCCCTCTAAATAAAAAATACTAAGTCATTTGTGATTGCGCCTTCAAGCCATTCCTTTCATTTATTCCTGCCATTTGGAATTGTTTCTTTTTCTAATTGCATTAAAAATTGTGCACTTTAAAGGCTGCAGTGTGTGTGCCAAGAATGTGTATGTGTAGTCAGTGCATAAAACAGGGGAACAGGGAAAGAACAATTGCATTTTTTATTCTGGAATTCAGTCAGACTTTGAAAGCTACCGCAACTACTTTGCTTCAAAAAAACAGCAATGAAAACCAATAATGGTAACACAAGTTTAAAAGATAAAGAAGTTATTCACAGTCCCCTTCTATTTTAACATAAGTGCAAGTTGTTGAAACTTTTTGATCCTATTGCTTATTCCTACAGTATTTCTTGGCAATTTGGGGTGTCTCAGTAGAACCTACAGGAATTAACCAGTGATAAAAAGCACCCATGAGATCAGTCCATCTGGCAGGCTGAGGCTCTATTTTGTGTGCAGGTAGCCTCAAGCCCCTGGCTTTGGTAACCAGGTCTGGGCTCTGCATAGTCCAGGTTGATGCAGGAGGGCATCCCTGCCTTGTGCCCAGGGTGGTCACCCCACTGGCAGCTGCAGGGGCTGGGGGGAACTCCCTGGTGTCTGCCAGAGTTAGGGGAGGAGAAGGGAACAGGGCCAATGCATCTCACTGCTTAATTTTTGTGTCCAAGTTTTAATGAGTTTAGTCAGAGGCCTTGGAGACCATAGACCTGAATTCCTGCTTTCCTCAGTCAGGCACTGATCCAGTAGAAGCTGTGGTTGTAACTGCCCTGGCACCATCTTTGCTCTCCTGGAGTGTGATATGAAAAACAAAACAAAATTAAACAACTCTTTTTCAGGAGAGGGAAGGGCCTTTCAGTATATTTCAAATTTGAGGTGAGAGAAAGCAAAATAAACCAGAAATGAGGTTGACATCCAAAGACTTTGGAAGGCCTCTGCCTCCAAGGTTTCCCTCCTTTGTAGCCCCATGGTCCAAATATTGCCTGGATTTTTTGCATACCTTTTCCATTTTTGCCACCAGCTGTAATTCTAGTTTCATGGTAACCAGGAAAAATCTCACCATTTTCAGCAGGGCCCTGCCAGGTTCTACTCTTTATGAGCCCTGAAGTTCACAGAGGTGGTACCTTTACCTCCTTCCATTGCTGCTGAGCAGATGCATTTGTTTCTGAAGGGCAAAAGCTCATTGCTGGTTTTAAAGTTGTATCCTATTAACTTATTTCATCTGTCAGTGGCTGTAAGTCTTACATAACACAACACCTTTTTTCTTCCTTTAGTGAAACCACAGTTTTAATACAACACTTTCTTTGTTACCTGAATACACTTTTCTTTTTGTGCACTTTTGTGCAGGCTGCAGGGATCCAGACAAACAAGTGTTAATTCCCCATGATGTTTTCCAGCTGACAGGCCTAATTGATTTGATTTCCACTGTTTTCACAAGTGACCCCCCTCAACCCGTCATCACCACTTCTTTTGATACCTGAGCTTTACTTTCTACTCTCACATTCCACTTCAACAACTAATAAAGAGCTTATTAGGAAGGAAGAAACTCATTACTTGTTTTCTAAACTCTGCTCCATGCGCAGCAGATCCAGTGGGTTATAGCCCTGTGTTACTAATCAATACAGAACATTTGCTTCCATTAGGTTACCAGCATCTTTTATCATCAGGCTGAGAGTAGGAACCTGTTTCTTTGTATTCTGCGACCCACGCTCCAGCTAGACTAGACAGAGATAAAAGACAGCTGAGTAATATTTTCCTGAGATCCCTGATGATGCACACAGATGGCCTGTAACAAATGAAATATGCAAGGTGACGGCTGGAGTTCTCCTCACTCCAAGTTCAGCTTTTACGGCTTAGAGAGTATTTCAGTCCTTACACCACAGCTTCATGGTAGAGAGAGATTTATTCTCTTATCTGTAACAAGGTTTGTGAGTCTTTGCCTACCATGGCCATTAATGGTTGCAGCAGGAAGTAGCCAAGTGCTCTTACTGTACTTCTTGCCTTATTAAAAAACAGCTGGGGAAAAAAAATGTATTGAAAAGAGCAGTGCAGCCATGTGGAGCTTGAGAAATCTAAAGGGAAGCATTGGAGAAATTTGTTATCTACATGGAATGAAATAAAAGGCTGAAGAATCCCATTAAGGGATGTAGCATATGTAAAAGCAAACAAACAAACAATATCAAACACATATTAAGTCAAGTGAAAGATTACATGTTGGTAGCACAGGAAAAAAAAGCCCTTTGCAATAAAGTAAACACAGATCTGTTTACAGTGCCTGAAACAATTTTTTTTTCTGTCCTATTACTGTGTCTTCTCTGTGACTGCCTTATCAGATCACAGTCCAGCTGGTGGCTGTGTCCATCAAATTCACTTTTGCTAATGTATTAAATAATCTGACCATAATGCCTGACTGTGGATCATAGTCTGGTGAGCAGGAATTCATCCAATTTGAACTGAACACAGTTTTAAACACGTAGCTCCTAACCTTCCGAACTCCTGGAGTCTCAGCTTAGTGGAAGATCATCTTAAAACAATCCAAATATCTTCTGCAAGATTTTAGAGTCAAAAAGTGACTTTTAGCTCCGTTGAACTGCAGAACAGCACTGATAAAGCAGGGATTCCTTGACTTCTTAAGCAGCCTGGACTCCAGAAACCTGGGAGCAGCTCATCACCTTCCCAATGTTCATGTCCTCAGGGGCAGAAGCACAAAGATGTGGAAAGAAACCCCAAAATCCAAACTGAGCTGCTGCCTGGGAACTGTGCTGCCTGGGAACATCAAGAAAGGTTTTTTTGTGTGTTGTTCCCCTGGGGAAAGGGTGGCTACAGACAATACGTGGCTGTGCAGAAAAGTGCTCTGCTATGGTCACACCCCACTCCTGAGGAATGTAGGGCACCTTCTTCCAATCCAGAGACAGAAGAGGACAGTGGACAGCTCCAGCCAAAAGAAGTGGCAGGTAGCCAGGGAATATGGGACTGGAGAACTGCATAGCCCTGAGCCTGAATGGGAGCCAGCCCCACTGGTTGTGGTGCCAGTAAGAACAAAAACTGCTGCCCCATTAGGAGCTGTGGGATGAAAGGGTGGTGAGAAGCTACAACTGTGAGAAGATACTGTAGGAATCAAGTAGGGCTGTAAGTCAGGACACACAGACACTGAACAGAGCAGATTTGGTGGCCCTGAGTGACTGCTGAATGGCACATGACCCTCACACCATGCATGCTGTGCCCTCAGAGGCTGATGGCAAGGAATCCCACTTAAAGTTTCCAGATTTGTCTTTTCTGGGCTGCACTGAAGTATTTACATTGGTGTGTATCAATTTTGCAGCTTCAACAAATTACAGGGACAGTTTTTAAATAAATCAATACACTATGTATGCATATAAAATAGACTGTATTTCTATATATAAACCTAAGCCATTTCCTGTCTATATGGAAAGTATGGGTATTGTCTGCTGTGTGAAAAAAGGAAAAAAAAAGGATATGCTCCACTTTTTCCATTTATCGTCCAGAACATACCCTCATATCAAATGGTTTCTGATTGAAAACAGCCTCTTAATGCATTACAAGTAAAAATAACCCATTATTGTGTAATATATGATATACCCTTTCCTCTTTTAGGCAAAGCAGCGCCTGCAAATATGTCTAGACAGAGTGATGGAAAAGCACAAATTGGCCTCTAACAGTTGCCACCCACTTATCAGACAAACCTGGAAAAAAAATTTAAGATATTACAGTCTCACTCATTGCACGACACCCATAAGGCAGAAAGTCTCTCTGAGGCTTCATGGCTTACTGCAAAGCAGAAGTGTCAGAAACTTTGTGAACAGGAGCATGACTAACTTGCCTTCATGGCCTGATGAGAATTGCCAAGTGACTGAAGTAGGCCAGGGTGTCCTGTGAGCAGGAATATCCCTTGTATGGACAGTGTTAAAAGTCTTCTTCCCATGCTGCAGATGAATCAATCACCTGCTGACACTGCAGACATGAACAGAATTCAGAATCTATTTCCCACATTTTGGAGGAAAGCTTTTAAGTCCTGACCTAATCCTTCTGCCCTGCACCTGATCATTTTTTAAAAGCAGCTTTTTAACTCTCTTGAGTTTATGTCTGGTAATAAAGTTGTCTTGGACAAGGTTCTCTTTGTGAAAAGATCATTTTCCTCCTCTGGCACATCTCTCTGCTACCTTGTTGTGGCAGGAAATCAACATCGTTTGTACTTGTAGTGAGGAGTCTCAGGATGCACTGTACATTGTGGATAACTGCCTTTGGGTTTAGCTGTTCTTCTGTTCTCCTCCTTACCTTTAAAAAAGAATGACAGGGTAACAATGCTAATGGAAAGAAAGAACTGCAGGACAAGAGAAATCAATTGTTCAAGAGTTTTCATCCGATGCCACTTGTTTCTCACTTGCAAAATACTTTGTATCTTGTTTTTCAGAAAGTCTTCCCTGTGGTGAAAAGAGAAATGGTGAATCAACAAAGTGGGTGATTTTTGTATAAAGGGTGTGCTGGATGATGTTTATACAGTTTGCAAGCACTTGCATGTTTTCATCTGTGTATGTATAAAGTGTGTAGGAAAAGCGATTGACTCTGGTCCCAGAGAAGTTACAGAAGCCTTGTCACATTCTCATGTTTGAAAACTCCATGATGGTGAAAGCCAGGCATGGGTTGGGATGTAAAACCCTATGTAGGAGTGGGGTACTGTAATCACACACTGCTACCTGCTTTAGGCCCTCTTCTTTAGTACTTTGGCTTCTTCGTCTCCACAGCTGTGGAATTCCAGAAGGTAAGGGGCTAATGCAGATGTGTCAAACACCGAGGGAGAATCCAAGCTTGGCAGGTGGTTTGTCTGGGTGGAAGAAAAACCAAATAACTTTGCAGTCACCTGTAATCTCTGAGTCAGCTCTGAAGGAAAGGCTCTCCTATACACACATGTGCACACTCCCCCTATACCACATAGCTGAGATGTAGCCTAAACAGCACCTTTTTTCCCTTTTATTTTGGAAAGCCAATATAAGGTTTCTCCTAATGGCATAAACAAGGAAAACAGCACACACAGAACTACCATCTTCACCCAGACAAGCAAAATGCCGATGGACTTTGCAAACATCACAACAGTTTCGACACAGATGCCTCCATAAATTGAGCCAAGCTGTTCACTGTGCACCAGAAATGGTCTTGTGTTTGAGCTTCAAATTCACCTCTTTGTGTAAGTGAGGTTGCAGCTGCAGCTTTGCTGCAGAGACAGGCAGAAACTCAACCCAGGCAGTAATCTGCAAGACAAACATCAGGAGGAAGCACTTTCCAGTTGAGCTTTGAAGTTACAGCCTCTCTACCAATGTGCTTTGGATTTGCTCCGCTATTTTTAAACCAGAAGAGATGTCCAAGCCTCTGTCCAGCCCTCCCCTTATGTTTGGTGCACTTATCGAGGTTGGCATCCTGTCTGAGGCAGCAGATCAGTCAGGAAGTTAACCAGGAGTCCAGATGCTGGTCTTGGAAAGGCTCCTGCCAGAGCCAGGCTTCCATGGGTTTCAGCTGCCAAATTCCCTCCACACAAATGTCCACAGTTCCTGGCTCTCACACTGGGGTACTTAGAGGAAAAGCCTGAAGAAGAATGTTTTCTACTCTACAATTAATGGGGAGGAGCAGTGCCAGGGGAGCAATACTGCTGACATAGGCTGGCATGCCTTGCATTGCAAGTTACTGTTTTCCAGCCAGAGAAAGTTCTTGTTTGTCCATGAAGATGTGCACACGTGATGGGACAGGCAGCACACTCCAGGCTCTGCCCTGAGGAAGGGAATTAGGCTGGGCTGCTTTCCCCTTACAAGTTGCACTGAGATGTAAATGCCTACACACATTTATATGTTAGATAAATATTGCAGTCCCTACCTCCCCACACCATCCTAGGAAAGACACCAACATTTCAATAGCTGCTTACACTGTAGACCATGGCTTCTACGAAGCTAGGACTTCATTTTCCTTCAGGCTCCTGACATCCCAATGTCATGGAAAGCTAGGACTGTACCTCAGGCTCTGTATAACAGTAAACTTCACATGTCAGCAATGCTTTTTTTTCCTAAATGGGGCTTTGGTTAAGCAAATCTGTCTGTGATGCTCTTGCTGACATCTCTGTGGTGGGGAGCACACTTGCCTTCTGCTGAAGGTCTGGCTCTGCAGGTACTGAAAGGGCTTTTCTTCAGGCACCCTGCTTGAAGGCTGAAGCTGCTTTTGGTGAGCACACACTACACTACCTGCTCATAAAAAAACAACAGTGGACAGCCAAACCTGCAAACAGGTGTACATGTTGTTTCAAATCATGATTAATCATCATGCTTCAACTAATTTGTCCCCTAATTTTATACCACTGACATGAAGGTTTCTGAGACTGCAGGATCTATGAGCACCATCAGAATGGGGCATCATTTCCTTGGACCAAACCTAAGGGTCAGTAGGGAGCACACATGCATGTGTCCCTCCTGGGACAAGAGAGTGTGATATTTCAAATCCACAGTCACATTAGCACTTTCCAGGACGTCAATACTTTTAACATGCTGAACCTGGGAGTTTTTTTCCTTCCAATTTCAGATTACTCATTGAAATCTCTATTGCAACTCATTGTGGACCATGAGTCCATAAAAGGTGATGTGGGTAGTGAACCCTTATAGATTCAGTTGTTGCCTGAGGCTTGATTTTGTTTCACAGGTCTCTCTCACATACCTCTGGGGTGTGTAGTTTGTTAGTTTTGAGCTAGGCTAGGGCTGAGTTTCAAATTACAGCTAAGGGATATCCAAAGAAGTAGGAAAAACAAAAAAAAAGATAATTCAATCTAACATGGATTCTTTTACCAGGAAGTGATAAAAGCAAACGTGACAATTGTTATCACAAAAGGAATTGCTTCCAAAAGCTTTGAGCAGCTAAAAATATAGCAGAGAGGAGAAGGAGGAAGGATTTAGGATAAAAGCTGGAATTCAACCTTAAGTATAACAATGAGTATCTACATTTACTGTCATAAAGATCTCATCAAAAGCATGTGCTAAAAGTCCCTGTGCACACAGCAAATGCTGCACTATTTTAACTGGTCTATTTTGGGCCCACTTCACAAGGACTCATTGGTCACAGTGGCAGGACTCACTTCTTGCTCATATCTCTATATGAAGAGACAGCACTTCTCACAAATGACAGTAAAGGCCAGGGTATTTCATCCAAGATTTTATCTTTTGTTTAGTGGCATTTTGGCTTCAGTTTCACTATGCTGTTGACAGAGACATTTGAACATTGTTATTGATTCAGAAATCTGGGCATTAAGACTCATCTTTATAGTTCACTTAAAAGTAAATGTTTCAAAATGTAAAACTCCTCATGCAGCTTTTAAACTTTATTGGCTGAAGACTGAGTGCTGTAAAATGATTTTTTCTTCAGTAATGGAAGTTCTATTTTACAGAAAACGGTAACCATTAACTCTGCTTGCTGAGAGCAAATGAACAAAATCAGACTTGCTCTATGAAAAAGGAGGTTCTGGTCACCATAATAAAAGTACAAATTTTTCATATTCTCTGTTTTTTCAAGACCTGCTCATTCCTAACTCCTGGGTTTTACTACACAGTCATTTGTTAACAGAGGAATCATTTTGCTCATTTTAAATGCAGCTGGAATGAAAAGTGATACAGGCAGAAACAGGAATGAATGAAGGACAACTTGGAAAATAGTTCCTTCCTCTTCTCCAACTTGTGTACTACGTGGAAGGAACTCAGGAGGTTATCCATGGTAGCATCAGCTACATCCTTGTTCTTCCTGGCTGCTGTTTTCCTACTCTTAAAAGCATCCAGTCTGGAGACCTAGAATTTCTCCAGTCAATCCATTACAGGGCTTCATAATCTTAGTATCCCAAAGATTGAGTTTTTTCTTCCTTGGTGTCTAATAAGAATCTTCCTTATTCCAGCTGAAGCCTCTCCTTACCTCTCCTTCACTATTTCACCACAGGATCTGTGTTCTGCTATTTGTAGTAACCCTTTGGATATTTAAAAACATCCTCAGCATTCACTCCTATCTTTTTTTTTACAGTAAGAAGATGCAGTTTGTCCAGTCTTTCCCCCACAGGTAATTTTTGTTGTACCTGTGGTGATTGCAACAGTGTTCTGGATCCTCATCAGATTATCAGCATCTTTCTTGTGTGCTGTGACCAAACTGAACTAAATGGGGCTGGATTCAGAGATGGACAAAACATCTACAGCACCCAGAGTCCCATGGCTCCTGAGTGTCTTTTCTGGCACTGGTACTGGGCACACCACAGTCCCCAGACTCTATGACCTGCATATGGCATCTGCATGATCCCAGACATGCTCCAACAGCTCCTAGCACATGCCTGGCATCCCTTCAAAGAGAACTAAAGACCTCTTGCCTCCACTTTTTATAATGACGGTGTTTTCAGTGAGAACCAGGCCCTGAATTAATCTTTGTTGCCCTTTTCAGTCCCAGACCTCACAAGGATGCACCTTGTCACTTCTTGAGCTCTCCTTGTCTGCAGAAAACAAAATTCTTCACACAAGGGAACAGCATGAGGATAGGTTTGAGAGTTCAGCAAGTTCTCCTCACATAAATCATCTAACATCTCTCACAGTGTCCTTCAGCTGCTCAAGAAGTTATTATTCCCATCCTGCTTTACTGCACGCTATTCCTGCAGCTTTCTCAAGAAATTCTCTGTACTGAACACCTATGAAGTAGCTACTCGGTCATCTGTGGCATCTTTGCCTCTGTCTCTAGACTTGATGGAATTGTTGAGAAAATAGTTTTTGGCAGTGGCTTCTTTTAACAGACTTGAGCCTCATCAAAAAACAGAGCAGCATGGGCACTATCAGACATGTGCAATCACTGGAAGAAGGGAAAACAGTTGTGCACTGTCCCACAATGAATACTTTTCACATGTGTCTGTTCTTTCTCCCTGGCTGTAAAGTTTGGCTGCAGGAATTGATTTGAAGGGCTGGGAGAGAGCTGGTTGTGGCTGATGGAAGCCTTTGTGGGGGTAACAAAGTTGTGCTGTTCTGGGTGGATGCAGCTACAGAAAGCTCAGGGTTCAGGACTTCAGGTTAGGGTGGGTTAGACACACATACAACTTCTCAGAGGGCAAGGTATAGGAAAAGGTAAATAAATGTCTTTGGACCATTTAGTAATAGTTGAACTTGTGTGAACATGGAACAAAGGCAGGGCAGACAGGGTCTGAGTCTGCTCAGATATGGGATGCTCCAGAATGCCTCTAAATCCACACAGTGTTGGCATTTTTGTGGCTGTACCCACCACTGACTGTCAAATGGCCTGAACTCAGCCCCTCTTTGACATTCAGGCTGTTCTCCAGCATGGACATGGCCTAAAAGCATCTCTCATTGCTTCAGACCTCCCTTAAATTTGTTCAGTCCTGGAGGTTAAATAACCAGGATGATCTTGGTGTGCTGAACACACAAGCAGACATATGCAAGTAGACCAGAGAGGCACAAGAGCACAGAGCTGGGACAGGATGGGTTGTCAAAATACTTCTCCAACATGCTGGCAGGATTTTTCAGCTGTTGCTGGTGCTCACACAGATGAATTTAATGTTAGCTTAGAAATTTCTTCCAGAGCAGTACTCACACCCATGAAGTAGAGACGTATTTTGGGAGGGAATAAGACACTCGAGTGGTGCCTCCCTCTTTTTCCTCTGGGATATGCTGCTTCCAGCTCACCCCGGCCCTCCCTCAGATGGCAGTCCTTGTTCCTGCTGAGCAAACCTACCTGGCATGCCCCCTCAAACCCCAACACTGCCATAGGAAGGGATGTCAAAGTCAATAATCTCCTCCCAGGATAATAGGAAAAAGAACAGCCCTTCACCTTGCATTTAAACTCCCTAAAACAAGTGCTAAATAAGCTTGAAGCTGCCTGGTGCGTGCGCGCCCGTCTGGGAGCAGGGAGCTGGCGAGGGAGGTTTGGCTGACACAGGCGTGCACCTCCCTTCCTGGGCTGACCTGGCCAGTCCTCCCAGGGATCTCCCAGCACCCTCTCCCTGGCGGGATGGCATTCCCCACGAAGGAGTGATTGCATTACCCAGGCCCCTTGTGTAATTCTGGTTCCCAGCAATTGTTTTCTGGTGACCTTTTATTGTTAACAATTAGCGCTGGAGCTGGAGCACAACGAGTGTAAGCATATTTTACATCCTCCTCAAGCAAACAAAAAAGCTGGGTGGGCACGGTCTTGTTTCCTGGTTCACACCCATGACTCCTTTGTGTCTCAGATCTCCTCCCACCATGTGTCATAGTCAGCAAACCCACTCCCTTACCTTTTGGCTCCCAGATAGAGTGACGTCTTCGAGGGATGCGTAGGCATGCTCAGTGTATCCCATTATTTCCTTTCACATCCTATAAGAACACTGCCTCTCCCTAATACTCAGTCTTTCCTTATCCATGAGGCCAGAAATGTAAATCCCTATGCAACACAGTGCAAAGAGTGAGTTTGAAGGATGGTTTCTATTTATTTAAATGTACAGGCTATAAACACCACCCTCCTACACTATGTTTTGGGTTCTTGCATGTATTTCCATACAGTAAATATCTTGACAGTTCCCTCTGCTCGACCTCAGTGATATACACACATCCCTGGAGGCACAAACACATCAACAGTCTGTTAATCTTCACAAGGAATAATATAGATTTTTCTTCTCTCTCTTCACTTTATTAAACTACGTTTGGGGAGAAAAGGCATAGTTGGCCACCTGCTCCATACCCAGTTGTGGTAGCCCAGGAATATGCCCAGTTCCTGAGCTGAGGACCCTTCCCAGATGTGTACTTTGCCAGTAAGTCTTTGTCTTTCCTGTGGGGAAGAAGGGAAGATGGGGAGGCAGAAGATCAGGGAAAGACACTCCAATCTAATCTTGTTTCCTGCACTATGGTGTGTGCGTGTGAGGGGGTGTGTGGTGGACAGAGGGGGAACACTACATTAATCAAATCGTGATCCTTTTAGGGTACAATAGGCAATTAAAAACAACAACTTGAATTTCTCCTGCAGTCTGTTGGCAGCTAACACACAACTCATTCTTTCTGCGGATAGCTTTACTTAGCAGGTCTGTGCCATGACTAATGAAGCCATCTCTCCGCTAGCGTGCTAATTCCAGACCTTTTGGGAAGGAGCCCGGCTGCAGCTCACTGCATGGCCCTCCCCTCCTCACAGGCTCCTTATGGCCACCCTGCAGGTCCCTCCCACTGCCTGCGCTGTGCTCGGGAAAAGTGTGAGAAAATATTTCTCCCTCAAATCTGCTTTCAGGAGAGCGCTGCTTCGCGATGACATTTAAGGACAGATTTTTCTGGGGCACTTCTCATTTTATCCGAAACATTTGAAAGCCTCTTCCTTGGCAGTCTTCTTGCCTGCTCCTCAGTGGCATGTTATCTGATCTCTCTGTACCCACTGGCTGTGGGGAGAGGCACGCGTTTCACCGGTAAAGTCATAGTTAAACTAAACATTAAACTGTCCAAGAACTGACTTCCTCGACAGCTCTGATTCAGGCTCCCAAAAATGCTCTGCACAGTGAATCATGCTTCCTTCTGGAAATGACAGAACTTCCTCATCATGGTGTTCTAACTTGCCCTCTCCTCGTCTCCGGTGCTATCAGGAAAGGATTGGATTGCATGCCACATTTTTTCCGTGGTCGGCAGGGAGATGCATCCTTTTTGAAGGGGAAGAATTTCTATGAGTCAAAGGATGACAAACTGAAAATTAGTACCAGCCGCAGAAATAAATGACAAACAACATAAAGCCCTGTAGAGGTGGCCAGTGGGTGTTTATTGGCTATTTGCCTTTCTAGCAACTTGAGTAGCCTAACTATTGAGAGGCAAACTTGCTTTTCACCACTGAAAGTAGGAGCAAAGTTGAAACCACCAGAATTAGCTCTCTGATTGTCTTTCCTGTGCTTGGTTTGACAGGTCTTGTCTGCTCAAAAGTCAGGTAAGGTGGGGCAGTGCATGAAAGGTCCCAGGGTCCATCCCAGCTCTGAAGGACACACAGCAAGGGTGTGGGGAGGGGGAGGATAAATGACAGTGTTTCTGGGGGCTTGTTCCAGTCAGACTCACACAGCAGACTGCTTCACAGGCATTGTGGTGACAGCAATTTAGAGACAGTTTGATGCACAGGACTTGGAAATCAAAACAACAACCCCCTGCTTCAGCCCCACCCCACGCAAACCTCTATGACTGCTGAACAACAGGGAGTTGGGGTAAATACCTGACCATATGGTAAATGATGACTTGCACTGGAAATTGAAATTTGAACAGCTCTTTTTGCTTTGTATAAAAAATTTTAACTCCCCCAGAACCAGCGCAGGTGAAAGCCCAAGATGCACAGTCATTATTAGTTGCCAGGCTCTGGGCACTCCTGGGATGAAATCCTGTTCTAAACCAAATCACTAGCAAATTCCCAAAGGAATAGATTTTCAGCCTCATTTAGACATAATATAATAGGAGGGCCTGGACACTAAAAACTGGAGAGTGGCTGAATGGAAATATAGGGGCAATTATTGTGCTTCCCTTAGAACAAACTTACTTTCTTTCCCTAGCCATATTCCATAATCAGAAAAGCACTATGTACTTAATAGGGAAGAAGAGTAAATAATACCAAAATATGTAAACTTTCATGTGTTTTAGGCAGATGAAATGCATTTTTTCAAGACTAATTTAGGAGCATTTACTGCTTTTGAGACTTAAGTTTATCTTCCTGCCCTTTACATTGTCCCTGAGAAATGGTATTGACATTTCATTATTTCAATGTGGTTCACACTTGCTGTCCATAGCAGATGAAATACATTAGAAAGAGGCATGAAGAAAAGAAACAAAATTAACCCTTAATGCATCTGAGCCTGTTTGGGGCTCCCTGTTGCACCGAGTAGGCTTAAAGCACACCTAAGGTGGAAGTCAGGGAATGCAGAAGTGGGAAAAAACTGCTGAACCACCATATTCAGTCACAGGCAGCACAAACATAGAATACTTTTCATAAATGGGTCAAGTTCTACCCTGAAAAGAAGACAACTTGTTGCTTCTTGAACCCCATGTCTTACTCCTCCAAGTTATCTTTTTCTGATTTCCTCCACACGCTTCTTTGTGGCCAGAACAATCTTTGTGGTGTCTGTTTTAACTCAAAACCCACTGGTAACAACAATCCATTACTTAAATATAACGCTTCCAGGCAGCAGCTGATTCAATCACAGGAGCAAAAAATATTCCTTATAACAACTAACAGTCAGGTCCTTCAAATGCATGTATTAGAGACTAGGATAGCACACAGAATAAAAGCACCCACTCATTCTTGACCCTGAAACCACGATCCCTTAGCAGACTGATCTGGAGCTGCAAGGCAGGGGATAGGTATTGAATCCCAAGGACTGATCATGCTCAGCAGTTTTGCAATCAGATAGGACCTTGCCAATTTGCTGACTCATTTCCTTTGGTCCCTCGGATGTAAAAATGAGAGGTCTCATCCCACTGCCACTGTATGCCTCATTGATGGAGTCCAAACCAAAGCAATCTGAATCTAATGGGAAAATTCACACATCAAAAGTATGTAGACTCATGGAAATGTAATTGAAACAACACTCAGAAAGAACATTTCAGGGTTTTTTAAATTTCGTTAGTTTAAAAACTGTAGTCTTAATGCAGAAAGGCTTATTTTAAACCACAAAGAGAGCTGTGGGAATTAGAAATTATCTATTTTCAGCAGCAATGTCTGTTGCATTTTTTATTCATCTGTCTTTCAGATGAGAGTTTGAGCCCAATTTTTGTACAGCTGTTGGCAAACCTCCCCTTGACTGCAGTGGAAGAGGCCGATTGTTCATGTTTGGAAGATGCTTCAAATGTCTTCTGTCACACAACAAACACATGCAAGAAGAACTTGTTCAAGTTGGATAGGCTGCAACACAAGGCCAAGGTCTTATTCCCAGGAAAGGGAAGAATTGGTTTACAGGAGGGTGCAAGGTCTCAATGGACAGCAGAAGAACACCAGGGTTAAAGGGGCATTTGGAACAAGAGAAAAAGCAACAGATCAGTACCAGGTCTTGTCTCTGTGGATGCAAACCAGACAACCTGAAGGCAATAGTGGTGGCCAGAAGAAGTTTTGGAGTTGGAGAGGTCAGGCTGGAGTGGGGAGTGGAGGACATACTCCTGGCATTGAAATGTCTCCTTATAGCTCTGATGGGTCATATGAAAATGCTCCGTGTTTGGGTAACACTTGGCTGGTAGTACAACACACTGTACTTATCCTTATCAATGGTGACATTCATGAATGTAATTGCTTAGAGTGATTATGGCTTTAGGGGGCCTGTTCGCTCTGCTCCCACCTCCCTTCATACCTGTGAGTACCACAGTGAGTAGAAAAATGCCATAAAAACTGACAGAAAGGCTTTTCTCAAAGCACTGGCCTGGAAAAGGAATAATGCAACTCCTCTGTGAACGACACAAGAAGCCATGAGCTATCTTCAGAAAAACTGTCAAAATCAAAACTGCAAAACTTTCCCATCATTTCCAGTCCACAAGATGGTCTCTTTTTTCTCCCCATGTGTATGAACACATAACCATGGTTATGAGCTCTCTTTCCAAACAACTCCTCCCCCTACTCACCCCCTTTTCCTCTGCCCTGTCCACGTGCACATGTTCTGGCTCTTTGCTCTTCTGCTCACGGACAGACTGACTGTCCTTGCACACCCACAGGTGGAAAACGAAGTGAAAACCCAGGGCCAGCAGGGTTTCTCCATGCCCAGCCAGCTGCTGCCACCCAAGGAGACTCAGGGAAGAAGCTCCTGCCAACCCACAGCTCCTGGCTATCAGGACTGTTGACTCCTTGGCTGTGGACTCACTCACTGCAGTCCTGTCATTCCCCACTGGCTCTGCAGGGCTGGAGCAGGTCACCACGTGCCTTTAGAGGGCTGTGACTGTGACTGTGTGCTCCTGGTGACTCACTAGGAGGTCACCAAATGAACCAGATCTTGAGCACTGAGAAACTCTGCCAGCCCTGTGTGAATGGGAGAAAAAGGAGGAAGGAAGTTCTGTTGTTGCATTTTTTCATAATGATCAGTGCTGAGTCAAAAAAAAGGGCTCCAGGATTAGAGGGGGGAAAGGCTAAAATCATTAGAGAAATAGAATTTAAAAAGGATAAGCCAGCTGGATAGGAGTGGGAGCCCAAAAGACACCATATTCTTCTCACTGTAGAAGATGGTTGTGAGAAAAATCAGAGAAGGGAGTGAGAAGTGGGTGGTGATAGTCTTCACTGCTGAGTATGACCTGCTTTTTTTCTCATCCTGGCCTCTCACTAATTCAACCAATTATTCCCTGTGGGAAGACAGAGGGAGAAGGCAACACTGGGCAGGTCCAGTTGAGTCTGCTCTCCCTAAGGAATGCCTCTGGAGCAATGAGGTTGATTTCTGCTCAGCCCTCCACGAGCTGTTCTGAGTCACTTGTACTGACATGGAGCTGGTGGACACCACAAAGGCCCAAGGTGCTGACCAGGGTGTTCCCCACATTAAGCAGAGCTAAAGCTCAGACAGACTGCAAGCTTGGGTGAACTCTTAGCCCTCTGCCAAGGTAAAGTTGCCAGGTTCACAAAGTTGTCTAGTTCACACTAGAACTAAGGAAAAATAACTCTAGTACAGCATGATTGCACTTCTAATAGTGTGCTAACTGCTTTGCTGGAGAAGTGAGCAGCTGTTCCAAAAGTACCAGAAAATTACTGGCTACATGGTTTTTTACATAGGATGCAGGACATGCTCATATTATTTAGGATGTTCACCAATTCCAGTAATACGCCAAATATATGCCCAGAAGTTAGTTTCTGAGATATTTACATTTTAGGCAAGAATCCTTTCAAAATATTTCCTCAGGCAACCAGTAGTGTAGGGCTGAAGAGTTTATCTTGGTTAATTCTGACTGATCTAAAAGGAAAAAGATTGTGGGGATCAGCTCATTAGCAGTTGTAAACTGGCACTGGTCCAGCAACCTAAGTAAACTTCTGAGTTCATAAACTGGCTGGAGAGAGTCTGGCCCTATTCTGGAACTATTTAATCCCTTAGTATGGCAAGGGTTTTACCCCACTGTACTGGCAAGAGCCAGCTTGGTTTGCATGAAGAAATACTTCATGTTTTTCAGCTCTCTCTTATTGTCAAGCTGCTGAAGTCCAAACACTGCTTGTGATCCTCTGTATGGTCAGTGCTTGACATCTACTAGAATGGATTTCTTAAGCTGATAGATAAGACTGATGTAGAAATGTTAATTTTTGTGTCTACACCTATTAAATAAATGTCCTGCTTCTGGGCAACGGCTTGGCCTATGTACATTTTCTATGGATATTATTTTCTGCACATTTTCCAAATCTATTAATACAGTGGAAACTATGTAAGATCTTTAATGCCAAATGTTTTGCTTAGGCTGTGTTTCCTCCAGTTGACCAGGAAAGAAAAAGTGGGATAAAGAGCTGCTAGTAAAACAATTTCCAGGATTGCCTGTTTTCCTTGCTTGTAAAAAGGTTCACTTCAATTTAATGTTAGTTACTAATGAATGCTCAGCATAGAAGACTAGTGCCTTGATTTATGCTCCCTTGAGATATACTTTTGGCAATTGTCCAAAATGCTTTTTTTCCTTAGGGTTTCATTGATTAGCAAGGATGCAAATTGGTAAAAGGAGTAAATTGATATTGAGAAGTCAGAAATTCTGCATTTGGTGTCTTCAGTTTGTACATGCAAATTTGTATTCCTGAAATGCATCATCCTTTTGAAAGCCAGCCTTGCTAAGTCTGTATTTATTAATGTTAATTATAGAGGCAAAACTCATGCCTTTAAAGCCTGATGTGATTTTGGTGCTTTAAAAAGGAATTAAACCATTTAATTATTTTTGAAGAATGTAAAACAACCCTCCAAAATCTGCAGCACTTGTTATATACAGAATAAATCTTCTGAAAATTGGTATAGCAAAGTTTGAATTAGTGTGATTTAAAACAAAACTAATAAAGACACACTTTAAGAACTTTTTTCCACCTCCATCAACCTGTGAGAACCTGACTCATATCATTCACTCAGAACTACCATATGGCTGCAACTCTTCCAAAAGTTATTCTTTCTTTTATTGGGAGGTGCCTCTTCCAAAAGAGTTAAATAATACTATATGCCAGAGATTGCCACAAATATCCTTCCTCTTTGCAAATAGCTGTTGCTACTATTATTGCCAGTGCCAGCACAGCAGAGGAAAATACCCTCTGTCACAATGATCCCTATTCAGAGTCCAGTGGAAACCTAAACTGCCCCAGGAGGATGCTGCCATTAGGGACCATATTCTCAAGAAGACAAAACTGGTGTGTTCTTTGGGAATTATGCAAAATGAAAAAGTTGTGGATATTTTATATACAGCCCCATATGTGCAGTGGAGGGGCTGGCTGGCTGGGAAGATGCCTGCGTAGGCTGGAAAGGAATTCTGAAATTAACATTAAAAGAAAAGACAGCTCAACCTGGACAACACTGAAGTTACAGGGCACTGCTGCATGATGAGGTATCGAGGACTGGCCACACAGGAGTTTGTGTTTATGGATGCAGAAGTAGGGTATGGACTCCTAAATGCCTGGACTCTTCATGGCTTTGTTTTTATTTTCAGTTTTCATGCTAACTGTGGCACATATAGAATTATTTTAACATACAACATAAGAATTTTTATTTGTCTGAATTATAAAGCACCATATGTGAATGCATCTGTTCTTCACTGTGTTACATTTATTATTTGTACTATGGTGGGGCCTCAAGTTTCCACCTCAGATCAGGGTTCCAACTTGCTAGGCAATGCACAAACACATAATGGGAAACACTCCCTGCCTTGAGAAAAACATATTCTAAATTGACAAAAACAGCTCAGGGTGGGAAAGGAAAACAGCCGGACCACCGCTCCAATGGCAGCTTAACCTCATCTAAACTGAAGCTGCCACGGTCCTGCACCTCCAACCCAGAACTCAAATTGCCCATTCAGTGCCTTAAACTGGCTCACAATTTGAGTAACTCCACTCCAGTAAGGACAAGAGCAACACTGATCTGAAACTAGTCCCCTTTTTTCTTTGGTAAGGTTAATTTAGCAGAGTTAGCTCCCTGAAGTTTTCTCCAGTGCTGCACTACAGGCACCAGTGCTGGCACAAGGGAAGGGCCATGACAGGACAGTGGAAGAGCAAAGGCTGTGCCCTAAGCTGGCACAATCTGCTGTGGAAGCTCACAAAAAGAAGTGGGACACCCAGGATTGGAGAAGTCTGGCACAGAGTAAAAGCTCTGACACTTGCTAGCAAGTGGAGTTTGCTCAACTTTTCCCACTTTGTCCAGTTTTTCCCACGTCTCTCCTATGTGGGCATTTTTGCACACACACACACACCCACACACACACACACCCACACACACACACACACAGGCCCACACAATGGTCCAGAGGGTGAGGAGCAGCAGAGGATGGTCAGCACTTCTGGATCTTCAGAGCAGAAGGCTCCTGGGGCTATGCTGAGTTCACCAGGCCATGGTCAGAAGATCCTCTTTATGAACTCTTTGATGTTAAGTGATATGTCACTAACAAGTGGTGTGCATTACATATGCTCATGCCACAAAAAACCAATAGGAATGGTTTTCATCCTCAGATCCGTGTGTGCTTTCTGCTCCTTTCATTTTCAATTTGCACTCTTGTTTTTAAAAGTCCACTGGGGCTTGCTCCATCTCAGCATTTGGTTTCTTTCTTTGTCCTCCTACTGCAATCTGTTACCTCTTGTTATCTACCATTATGCCTTTCTTTACTCCTTTATGTGGTTTTGCATGGTTGCTGCTGCCTCTAGGAACAAGCTGCCTGCCTCTGAGGGCATATCTTATTTATTTATTTTTTTAAAAAATTCTCATTTGAAAACACATGTTTTTCCTGTATTTATGATGCAAAATTGTTCTGTCCTTCTCTGCTATGGGCCATGAAGAATGCCTGCTTTAATTTACCCTACATGCTGTGCTGTTCATTCTTCTTGTCTGTAATTTATGCCACATACTGTGCACTCCCTTGTATTATACAACATAAAGTTGCCAGATGGGTGAGTGCAATGCATGCTTTACAATGCAGGCTTTTAGGCAACTGCTTAATCCGAAGCTGCAGAAGAAGCCAACTTGAAAAAAGAAAGAGCATTTGAAAGTATACCCAAACAGGTCAGTAGTTATTATGTGGGGCTAACACTCTGAGAACACTTGCTAATTAGCATATCATGTTTTTAACTTCTCCTTGACATTTATTTTTTCCTGCTTGGTTTTTATGGTGTGTGATGGCAGAAGATAGAGCCAAGAGCGGAGCATTAATAGGAAAGAAGGATATCTGGTCCTAACCCAGGAGCAGCCACTTTTCAGAATGGATTGGTGCCCAGCACCTGGAGACTTGTCTGGCTGTGGGTCAGCGTGGCAGCATACTTTGCCAGGCTGTGGGGGATTCTGTAGAAGATGCTCAGCATATGGGAGGGGTTGTTGTTCTTGATGTCTTGCATTCCTTTGCTGGCAAAGGCCATGGCATATCTCCTTAGGGTTTATTTGATGCAGTGTGGGCTGAATAAAAGGAGCTCCAGCTGCCAGGCACCACTGCTGTACACCCTGCATGGTTCCTGGGGCAGGGGCTGCTATGGCCACTGTTTACCTCTCATCTTCCTTACCCCTTCCCATCACCAGGAGGGCTAGATCCAGGTGCTGATCTGCAAAATTTGCTCTGCTGTTGCTGCCCTGGACCTCTGTACTGGGTTTGTGTGGCCAGGTTTTGGCATTGGAGGGGGCTACAAGGGTGGTTTCTGTGAGAAACTTCTGGAAACTTCCCCCATATCCAGCAGATCCAATCCCTGACAGATCCAGGAGGGACCTGCTACTGGCCAGGGCTGGGCCAGTTAGAAAAGGTGGTAACACCTCTGGGATAATAAATTTAAGAAGGAAAAAAGTTATAGTGCAGCTGTAATTGCAGGCAGAGGAGAGCAGGGTGAGAACGTGTGAGAGGAAGAGCCCTGCAGACACCAAGGTCAGCGCAGAGGGAGGGGCAGGAGCTGCTCCAGGGCTGGAGCTGGGATTCCCCTGCAGCCCATGGTGAGACCCTGGGGAGGCAGCTGTGCCCCTGCAGCCCAGGGAGGGCACAGGGATGCAGAGATCACCTGCAGCCCGTGGAGGAGACCCAAAATGGGGCACGGGGATGCTGAGAGGAGGCTGTGAACCCGTGGGAGGCCCATGAGGAGAGGAGCCCACCCTGGAGCAGGTTTCCAGGCAGGACTTGTGACCCTGTGGGGGACCCACATTGGAGCAGGCTGTGCCTGAAGGACTGACCCTGTGGAAGAGTGATTGACATTGGAGCAATTTGTGGAGAACTGTTTCCCACGGGATCAACACACCTTGGAGAAGTTCATGGAGAACGGTCTCCCCTGGGAAGGATCCCATCCTGGAGCAGTGGCAGAAATAATGTGTGATAAACTGACTGTAAACCCCATTCCATGTCTCCCTGTACTACTGGAGGGGAGAAGATGGAGCTGGGAAGGAGGGAGGTGTGGGGGCAAGGTATTTTCAAGGTCTTGTTTTACTTCTTATTATCCTGCTCTGATTTTGTCAGTAATAAATTCAACTAATATCTCTAATTTGAGTCTGTTTTGGCCATGATGGTATTTGAGTGAGTGATATCTCCCTGTCCTTATCTCAACTCATCAACCTTCATTATATTTTCTCTTCCCTGTCCAGCTGCAGAGGCAGGTGACAGAGTGGCTTTGGTGGGCGTCTGGCATCCAGCCAGGGTCAACTTTCCACAACCAGGCTATTCAAGACTTGGGTGCATCCCTGCAGTGCTTGAGGACTGGTTTGTGCTGGTGTGGCCATGGAGGGCCAGTCCTACCACCCACCAAGGCATTACATGAGTGCTTATGCAACCCTCTGTGGGGGAAGCAGGGATATCCTGGGTGACGTCTGGGCTCTGTGGAAGCTGACAGAAACTCTGCAAGCTTTGGCTGTGAAACAAGACTTTCTCCCCACACCCTGATGTGCTCAGAGAGGCTGTGGTTGCTGACACCAGCAAGAAGCAAGGTAGCTTGCTCAGCCAGCACTCCAGCAAAAGGAAAGGCTGGAAGTAACCATGCATTTCAGGTGGGCTATCAGAAACCAGGCTGGGATTGCTAAACAGATGGTGTAACACTGAGCTTCAGCACCACCACTCCCTGCGATGAGTGTTTTCAAAGAAAAACGTGAGGATGGGGAGAAAAATATGTTAGGGTGTGATAGAATCCTACTGTGTTATGGAAGGGCCAGTGGGAGGAAGGGAGATGTGGAATGAATCTATCTACATATAAAGTGAAGGCACAGCATGTCTGTGCCAGCCAGCACTGAAGGCAGCAATGAAGATGTACCAGCATGGGCTTTTTTTAACACACTGTTCACCATCAGAATGCAAGTTCTTATCATTCTGCTCTGGTGGCAGCTTGTGCTGTAGTCTGTGTGCCTCATCTTGGTGTCCTTGCAGCTCTGGGTAGGGAGCTGGAGCTACATGGCCAAGCTAATGCACACCCAGTAATACCTCAGCAGGAAAGGAGCCGCATGAAGCAAGGACAAAAAGCTGCCAAGAGGAGCTGGGCTCTCTAAGTATAGACAAAAAATTGTTCTGTGAGCTCACAGCTAAGAAGTAAAGGTGCCAGGACCTTCAGGATTTGGCTTCTGCTTTATCTGTCCACTTACCAAGGCTACAGCTGATAAATGCACCTATTGCATACCCAGAGCTAGACTCTATTTTTCAAATGGTTCCTCCAGTCTCACCTGATGTAGCCTTAATTGCTTTAACTATGAAATTGGCACCAGAAAGATGAGGAGTGAAAAAAAAGACAGACAATGTAGCATTTGCTAAGAGAGCAAATGTAGCATTACAAGGCAAGGTTGATGCTGTGAACAACTTCTGTGCTCTCCTACATCGAGTGACACATCACTACATCGAGTGACACATCTTCTAAGGACACATATCTCTTAAGGACACTGAGTTGCTTAGAGGTACTCCAAGACTATTTCATTATCATTTACATTTAAATGTTTTAATTGTAAGTCACAGAGCAAAGCTCACTAACATAGGTATTTGGCATTTCAAGTTTTCTTCTCAATTTTTAAAAAAATTCTTCACCTCTCTGGAAGATGATGGATTATGCTTTTGCTCCAGATTACTAAAAAAACCAAAAACATGACGAGCTTGTCTCTGATACAATGAATTTCCTATTGACACTAAACTGGCAGTGCAATGTAACTGCTAAGTGCATTTCACACTTAGTTTAACATGCCTTAAAACAATCAGGTTAAAGGACCGAGAGTAAGCACGGATGTCTAAAATAGCTGCTGATATTTCCCTTTACTTTCTGTAAGGCTTGACTTTCTAATAATCAACCCATTTCTCCCATGCATTTTCATGTGCTTCAGTGAGTTGGACACAATCCAGGCATTGACTGACTGCTTTGCAGCACTTGCTAAGTTTCTATTCCTTCTAGAGGAAAAAGAAACTCGAGAAAGAGAAACTTCGTGCGATAGTGCCTGAAAAAGGTATTACATCACGGGGCCTGAAAATAACCAATATGAGCCTGTTTGTCATGGGTTTGTTTCCCCTTTCTATTTGACTGTCATTAATGGGCCATGTCAGTACAGCCAGAACAGGAGCTTCCTCTCTGAGGTTATGTATCCATGTGTCTGCACATATATTTAGCTTCTATTCAGGGCTCAGTCTTTATCAGTCCATAACCTTCTGTTCCAACTCTGTTGTGTTATTTGGGAATCAGATGCCACTGGACTGATTTGTTGTTAGTGAACCTCTGATTCTCATCCCACAGCACAGAGCTTCAAGAGCAAGAAATCGGAGCAGTGTTTGCCAAGTCCCAAAATTAAAATCTCATTTTCCGGGCTTCTCTAAACACTTTACTGCCTCTCACAGTCAAAAATTCTGCACTGTGTCAGATGCTCCTGAATTGGCATTTCCCAGGGTGAAGCATGCTGGAAGACCTCAGACACTCCAGAGCAGAGAGAACAAAACCTTCTCTTTGGAGCTCTTGGCTCCCTTCACCAGGCCTGCTCTGACATCTCGTGCAATGTTTTGCTTCTCTGTTGTAGTGGTCTGAGGACAGTGTGTGTTTCCTCCAAGCTTTTCATTCTTTTGGTTTGGGTGTTTGCACTGTCATCAAGAAGGATTGAGGTTGATATGTTCATTTTGATATCACTAGGACATAGTTTTCAAGAGACAAATCTGTCATATGGTGGGAGAGGGAAGGACACACACTCCCTTATTCAAGATGAAAAACTTCTGTTAATGTGACTAAGAATTAGTCATATACCTGGGACAGGGTTCTATATTAGACTTAAAATTCATGTGAAGGGAACATCCATAGTTTTGGCAGGGGTGGGTATTCAGTGCATTTTTCAGAGATGAAACTCAGAAGAACAAAGAAGGTCAGTTTAACCTTGTGGTTGTGGTTATGAATGAGCAAGGAAGTTTAAATTACACTGAAGGACAGCTCCTTTAGTCACAGGAGCCCATAGTGCACTCTAGATCCTTCACAAGTAAATATGAGCACTTTGTGTTTTTACAGCAATAGGCAAAATGCTAGGACACGATGATTAGATTGTTCTTATTTAGCTTTGCTGATGGTGAACTTCCTTATTGGCTGCTGAAGATTACAGCTATGGAGCAGGCTATAAACAGAACAGCCAGGCATTTTTCACAAGTGTAACACAGTGGGCTTTTAGCAGAGCTCTCTCCTGCTTCCTCATCATTTTAAATGACAAGCATCAAGCACAAGAGAAAAAGCTAATTACATTTGTGTTTGATCCATCCAACTGCTCATTTGAAATAGGATGGATTGTTTCACATGCCTGGCTCAATTCAGCAAAAGAAGTTGGTTCCTTCATAAGTAACTGATTCATCATGCACAAGATTGCTTGGACATTGATCTCTGCGATTTTTCCTGGGAACTTTTCTATTTCAGATGTTTGAACACTGATGGCTGAGATTCCCTGCTGCACTGCTCCTGGTTCACCTTGGGATCAGCTACACTTCTGATTATTCCTGCTGCTTCCAAAACCCATCCCTTGCCCCACAGCTGACACTGCAGTTCTGTCTCATGAAATGCCTGTTCAGAGAAATCCCCAGATGTGGTTTAGAGCTGCTCTCTGCCACTCTGCCCTGGTGCTTTGCTGGCTGAGGCTGGTTGACTGTACGTGCTTGCTCAGCAATAGTGGGACCATCCAAACCTCCTGGGGTTCCTCTGTCAACTTTTTCTAAATTGTTCCAGGAGCCTTTTTCTGACTCATTGAAGGCCTGTTTAGTGACTAATAGGACATTTCCCACTGCTCTACCTGGCATCTGCTTTCATTAAGTAATATTACATTTTTCTTGAGTAATTTAATCAGAATTTTAAAAAGCCCGAAGTCAGTAATGCTCCTACTGATTTATGTCACCAGTTGTAACAAAGATCTGAATCAGACCTTTAATCTTTATTAGCTAGGTGATTAAGTACAAAATTACCTTCTGGGAGTAAGAGCAGATGTCCAAGATATATTTACCAAAACTTAGGAAGAAAACACACTTGTGGTTCAAACGGCACCTCATATTATAGGTGGAAATTTACCAAAACATGTAACTGTACAACATTGAAATGATGGGGCCATCCTTTAATAAATAATGTGCAAAAAAAGGCCTTTTGTGAAGAGAAACTGCACTTGGGCCATATTCTTATTATTACTTAAACCTAAAGTCAACCAAAAGAGAAAACTCTAGCTGCCAACTGTGACAGACTGCAGCACTGCACTAACAGGAAGGCTATTTTAGTTCTGAATTGAGAACTGGATTACTTATTCAAACAGTAGTTCTCAAAACTGCAAGACTGTGTTCTTGTTCCCTTTGCAGCACGTTTCCAACTGTATCCTATTCACTGCACAGTTTCAAAGGACTGAACCTTTGCTATATATATACATACACACAGCACCTTGGCATCTGAAATTGGTTTCCCCCAATTTCTGGCTGGTTTGAACAACCATGACTTGTTTCCCATGCATCTATTTCAATAACATCCCAGCAGATGACAGCAGGCAGCTTGGACCAGGCTTCAGATCAGCCTTCAGAACAGCTGCCAGGAAAAGGACAATATTTCTGAGCTACAGATGGGTACACTTAGCATGGATGTCACAGTTAGGTTCATTCTACAGCACCACAGATACCTTTGGAGATTTCCATGAGCTTTAGGTTTCCTTCCTGGGTTTGCTGAAGTCACTGGGATTTGTGCTGCCAACTTCCTAATGATTGGTGTATCTTAGATTACCAGTATAGACATTCCTCCTTTTGTGGAGAATGAAAGTATTTTGCTGCTGAAGAAAATCCTTTTACTAAAGGATCTTTGTTTATCAATAAAAAAAAAATGCAATAGGGCATAAGATAATCAATAGAGAGGTATTTTAGATGCTGCTTTACAAGGCAAATATTAGAAGTGCTTTTGCCATCTGAGCTGCAGTTGGGAGCAGGATGAGGTGTGATGGTAGTGAGACAGAGTCTTCTTTGAACCTCTTGGATGGCAAGGGCAGCCAGCCAGCTCCTCCCAGCTGCTGGAGAGGTATAGGTGCTTCCTCTCCATAGGGAAGATATATTCTCCCACATCAGGAGAAATATGTCCTTGAAGAGCAACAGAAAAAATTCCACTCACATAACACAACATACTCCAGTGAAGGCTGCTGCCACGTGTATTTCAGTGTCTCTAGAACAGTGGGCAATGAAGCTGGGCAGCCTTGGCATTATGGAAATTGTCTGTTTGAGAGGCTGTCTGTTCATGGCTGTCTGTCCATGGCTGCAGATCCAAAGCCCTCCTTGATCTTCCACTGCCCTGCCTTGCAAGGATAATCCTCAGGGGAAAGTTCTGCTGCAGTTAAATGAAACTTGACTTGCACATTACTTGTTCAGACAAACTACAAGTACAAATGACTCATCATTTCCCTACTTTGTTTTGCCTGTTAGGCAGCCATCAGCATTTACATCACAATTGATCATAAAAGAGTAGAAGCGAAGTAGCAGTTCCAGCTTCGCCCCTTGTGAGTTACTACAGGAAATTTGCACTCTCCCCCCAAATTCTCCACCTTAATGTCCTCACTTTGAATATTCAAGGAGAAAATATTTTGAGAGCTCTACATTTCTAGGCATCTCTTGCCTGTGACATTTTCTCTGTTCAGTGGTATTCTTTGGCTTACCAGTCTTTATCCTCAGAGTTTTGGGGGAATAACAAAAATGATGATGTGCTGTGATGGGCAGACTAGCACAAAGAAAAAAGTTTATGAAACTTAAACCAATGTAGACAGAAACCTCAATGCACAGACACAAATGTTCTTTCATGCTCCTTCAACCTGACCCAAGAGCTCCAACTACAGCATCACTTTGCAGCCAAGTGGCACCGTGATACCAAGATGGCACAGAGGAGTGGGACAACAAATTAGCTTTAATTGCAGCAGTTCACCAAGGTCAGCTGTGCAACCCTGGCTGCATTTCACCTTGTTTTTGTCCTGTCTGCTAGAACCATCCTGTTCAGTGAACTGCAGCCAAAGCACAACGAGACCACAGTGAGGCTGAGACATGAGAGCCTATTCTGGGTTTGGCAGTGCCAGAGCTGGTGCTGCAGAATGCTCTGCCCTCCTTGCTGAGCACAGGCTGAGTAGCTCTCCTTCTTTTTTTTGGGAAAAGAAAATTCACTGGTGAACACAACCTAAACAATTTGGATGCTAACTCAGATTGGAGTGGCAGGAGGCAGGGGATGAGGGACTGATTTGCAACCTGCAGACACAAGGAGCCCTGTATGCATTCCATACTGTGCAGTACAAATGGCCTGACTGCAGCCCTCTTTGTACAAATCTTGCCTCATTTCTTTGCCTCCCTATGTTTCTCAATACATTTTAAGATAAATTGTTATAGTTTGAAGTTTTTTTTTTTGTTTCATGTCTCAGAAGGACAAAAAAAAAAAAAAGAGGCTTGTTCCTGCTTTACAATCCCAAGGGCTCAAAGCATGATTTTCTTCAAAAATTTCACTTGAGAGATTTTGTATTAAGAGGACTACAGGTGGCAGGATTTTAATGCACATACTGTACAGGAATTAAGAGCTGATTATCCTGTGCAGATGCTCCTCAGCTTCCTCCTGTCACACAACACACGTGTATTAGTGATACCTGGATGGATAAATACATGCACACCCACACCACTGGAGCACTGCACTTGATTTTTCTGAAGGCACTCAATTTGTCAAGAAACCCAGAAGAAGCTAACAGAAAGTGCCAGCATCTTGCCATAAACAGCAGCTGAGGAGGGAAAGAGAAACTCTGGTCAGGAATGAGAAATCCCAGCAGCAGCTTCACTTTCTGTCAACAATGAGTTGGTGCCTTAAGAATATCCCTGTGCAGGGGAGGCACAGGAGAGAGATTAAAAGGGACAGAAGGCATCAGACCTGAAAGAAGAAAAGTAGATGTCACAAAAACCGGAGATGTCTGGAAATCATATGATTTATTAATGTTAAATAAAGCCAGGTCTAGAACAGGGTTGAGTGGACTATGAGTCCCTGCTATGGACTGTGTCATGGTCTATGTCTTTGTTAAACTGTGACTTAGGACACCTTGCTTGGAGGCAGCTGTCTCAGCAGGCTCCTGCAGTCTTAGGAGTGTCCATCCCCACCTGCTTCTTCCTTCCATCTCACCTCAAGCCAGCATCCCTCCCTCCCAGTGGCAGGTTGGGAGGGTATCCCCTGGGCTGACTCACTGCCATGTCTCTGCAGTGCTCTAGCAAAACGTTTGGGAGCGACTGAACAAAACAGAAGTGCAAGTGAAACACCAGGAGCCTGTTCTTGACTTTAGTGACTGTGAGCAGTAAAATATGATAATGCTATCAGTAACAATGCATTTCTGTGCATTTGCTACTGTATTTTTTCCTAATTAAACAAAACAAGTTAATTAAATGTACAAAAAAAAGGCGTTTTACTCATTTGCCATCACAAATGATCATTGCCTGTACTGAATGGCCTTGGATAAAAGCCACTAAAGAAAAGAAAAAAAATTTTGTGTGGGCAATGCTGTAATATTCCATCCCTGGGTTTGCTTCCTCTTCTTTTTTTTATTTTTTTTCTCTGAAGAGCAAAAATTTAGCATTTTATTTTCTTTAAATAATCCTTCTTGCTGTTGGGACAACTCCCTTTTAAGGCCAGCTTTTTGCTCAGAGGGAATGTTGACTGCACTTATAAACACCCACTTCCTAGGGTTTAGAATAGTAACAGCAACATAACCTGAACTATAGTTTCAGCAGCATGCAGCAAACACATTCAGGCTAAGGCTGGCCTACCAGCTTTTTCAGAAAAGCTTCAGAAGTGTTGGCAATGCCACTGGGGTTTTATTTGCTATCCTCACAAATTCACGTCTTTGAAAATCTCCTATCTTTCTCCTTTCTTCTTTGAAAGTGTAACCTTGTGGTTCTTCCAGCTCCTAAATACATAGTGAGAGTTTTTGGATGGGGCAGTAAACACTGAGGTAGGAAAATGCTGCCCTCTTTATAACTCAGGAGTTTTAGGTGGGTGCAAACTGTGATCATGAGGAAGATTTCCAAGAACTACACTGAGGACCAGATTTCACCATATGTGTATTCTTCCCAAAATAACCACTTTATCTCCAGGGAAGGTTGCAAAAAAGCCTAATGACTTTTCAGCTGCTAGACTGTCATCCCTAGTGTAATTCACTGAAACCTGGTTAATTAGCCTTGTACTTTGGAAAAAGATCTGGTGCAACATCATAAAAATAATTTCCCACTTCAACACTGTGCACTGCAGTTAAAAAAAAGTCCAAGAAGATCAGACATCAGAAGTACAACCTCCAGAAGTACCAGTGACTTCCAAATATACCCTGGGCTTATATGGGATTAACACTGAGCCAGGGAACAATACTGGTGTCTGATCTTTACTGGCCTCACAGGTTACTGCAGATACCTCAGCTTTCCAGTCATGCAGGTTTGGATTTGCTACCTGGTATTTAAGCTGTTGCCTGTGGATTTGTGCCACCTCTCAATATTTCACACCATGATTCCCCTTTGCCTGGAGCAGGATGTGTAATTCCAGTGCTGCACCAGCTGAGCAGATCCCAGGGGACTGATGCTGAACTTGTTCACGTGGTGATAAATGAGGAGCAACTCCACTGCTGGTGGTGACACTGAAACACACAAGCCTGGACTCGGGTTCTTCATACCTATTGCAGGGTTTGGTTTCTCAGTTGATGGCTGGAAGGCTAAATGTAAAATGATCCACCCCCACCCTCCTGGAAAAAAAAAAAAACCCCACAAAAAAAATTTTAAAAAACCAAAACAAAACCCCAACACATGGAAACACATCAAAAATGTGTAGGGATAGGGGGGAGGGGGAATCCTTGCTGAACACAAAACAATCTTGTGCCAAATGAGTTGTCATGGCTTTACTATAACATTCCCACAAAGAGGAACAGAATTTTCTTTATTGTGAAATCTTCGTTGTGAGTCTTGCTGCTCCTGGGAAAAGTCATATGTCAGAATAGAAGAGTGTTTCCAAATATGACTAGTCTGAACAGATAAACAATGAATGTCAACACAGCACTCAAGGAAGTATCTAACTGTGGTTAAATCCCTTTCTGAGAGTTTATATTCCTGTTCTGAGAGTATTACACATAATGAACACCCATAGAGGTGCTTGTCTTTGTACACCAGACCCTAATAAACTCCAATTAGAGTTCCTGGAGTCCCAGTTATGGACAGCCAAAGCACCAGCTGTGTCTGAGAGCACCCTGCAGCATTATCTGCTGAGGTCTGAACTTTATATTCCATTTTCTTGAGACTGTATGGTGTGTAAGAGTCGGACAAAATTAATACTGTTGTTCACTTAGGTTTTTTAACTGACTGAAAATCTGATGAATTTTCAGGTTTAGTCTCTTGTAACCCCCACATTTGGAGCAGGGGAACAGTCCTACTCTCACTTTGGTTGTTCTGGGGCAGGGAGCAAGTAGCAAAGTTCAGAGAACCACGAGAAAGCAGAAAAAAAGATTCCAGTCCTGTTTCATGGACTCATCACAAACACTGGGACCAAGTTCATCTTGTCCTTTAATGTTGGTGAAAACAAAATGCACGCCTAGGAGGAGGTCCTCAAGAAGCAAAACACCACTGTAACAGTCCTGCTCCTAGGGCTGTGGCAGCCAGGAGCTCTTTAACCAACATTTAAGGAGCAGGTTTCCTACCTCAAGCCACCCTTTATTTCAGTCCTGTCTGCTTTGACCACCAAATCACAACTGTGTTTCTACTCTTAGGGAATATGAACTTCCACTTCTTTGAAGCAGAGCAATGTTACTTTATTAGGGGAATGCATCCTCCTGCTGCCCATCAGTCTAAAACTTAGGGGTAAGGACAATCCACAGGTAATAAATTTGGGTCTCCCACTTCCTTGGGTTATATTCATATTTATACAGGCTGTGTCAGTAAAGACAAGAACTCTCTCTTCTGATCAGCATTCAAAGCCTTCCAAAACTCAGATCCTCTCCTCTTTCCAACTTCTCTTAAATAAAGACAGCAATGACTTTCAGTTCTCTGCAGGTTTTTCCCTCAGGGCTGAGAAGCTAGTCAGGAGATGCAGCATTTTAGACTTCCATTCAAATCTGATTTTCACATGGAGAAGGGGGGAGAAAGACTGGCTTTTAATTTCACTATGCCCATACTCTGCAGCTGAGAAACAGGGATGGTACAGGGCAGATGAAGATCTGACACACTTAAAACATGCATTCTGGACAGCAACTTTCTTTTGTGGTCCCACAACACAGCAGAAGTTTGAATCCAAGAGAACACATTAAATCACACTGTCCTTGTTGTTAGGGGAGAACTGAAGGGAGTTTGGCCACTGGAATGGTTTTGTTTTTCGTAACACTGCTAAACACAAAGAAACCCAGGATCTTGGCAGCCTATTCCACCATGTAAATCCATGTCTTTCTAAATTACCAGAAAGTTCACTTGAGGTCAAAATCCTCCATGAAAATTTGGCTTCTGAAATACCTCTTAACCAGTACCTCAAATCCTCCTTCCCCAGGTGAAGGAAAAAATGGGGATGGCCTTTGAGAAGGGCATAAAAGTTTCAGGGGACTGATAATGAGACCAATGTAGCAATAACTGAGAGCAGTTAAAACATCCATCAGCAGCCAAGTCACACCCGGGGTGGCTGTCACGGCCAGGAGGAATTGGGTGGCAGAAAGGATCAAGAACCTTCTGCAGAGCACTGCAGATTGGCCATTTAAGAACAGGTAGGGCTCACTCTTACATCTTTAGCCAGCTAATCTGTCTGTAAGTAAACAGAGGGAGACATTAGGAAGGGTTTTTGCAATTCCTAATCCTAGACCCCCTTCAATTCTGTAGTAACCATGACAAACACTGCCACGGTGCTCTGCAGCAGTTGCCTGGGCTCACAGAGGTTACAAAACACAGTGGCAGGTTTGTTTATTTTCAAATTCATTCATTTTTGGCTTATTTGTTGCTGCAGCTATAAAGTTCTGGTAGTTTTGGTTGTGCTGCCATGATTATCATGTCTTTTATGTGGATGTTTTGCATGTAATTGCAGTTATCCAGAGTACTCCATGGAAGTGTACAAGACACTCTGCTGTGTGAAGTCCATGAAACACAGGTCGCTCAAGGAAAGAATGGCAGCTCCTGGTCTCAGCATACACAGTGCCCTGTTCAGGTGTTGATATTCTTCTCAAAACAGGCTCAGCCCACCTGCCCAGACTATACAAGCAACCAGGGAACACTCACAGGCAAACAGGAATAAAAATACTTGAAGTGTCTGGTATAGCACATATATCCAGTGGAACAGTATACTGAATTCCTAGAGGTGGGGAAAGAGAAAGTGCAGAGCCAATCCTTCCTTCTACAAGATAAAGCAGGTTAAAAGAAAGGGAAAGTTTCCTACACTTTTCATCAACCTTTTCCTCACATCTTCATGATGCCTGCCTGCTCTAAAATCCTCAGCACCTACCCAGTCAGTGGTCAGCCAGCCTTGGAGCACAGGAAAATTACCTACCTAATGATTCAGTCCAGGTCCCTTCAGAACTCTAAAGAACTTCAGCACTCTAAAGAAAACTAAGCTTTAAATGAAATGTTATCACCATAATGAGCAAATTGATATTATAAGTGGGCCCCCTGCAATTTACTTCTCTTTCTGGAATTAGTGTGCAAGTATTTCAGAAGATACTGTTTCTTGCAGCTAAAAGGAACTGGAGATTCACCATATTAGTGATTCTGCAAGTGCCTTTAGATGGGAGAACTAACACCTACAGCAGGCAACATGATTGACTTGCATCACAGCACCACTACCTTTCAGGAGCTTGACAGACACTAATTTTGGAAAGGTGTTTTGCATGGAAGACTGGCATTCAGAGCACATGGAAAATTAAATACGTGCGGGTGTTACTTAGCAACCTACAGAACAAGACTTTCAGAGTAGATAGAAAAATTACCAACTTGAAAGGATAAAGTTTGCTAACATGTAGGAGCAGCAACTGCTGTTCAAAGCCTTTGAACTAAAACTCACTGCTGTACAGCCGGTCAGAGCCACACCACTGCCTTAGAGCAGTCTCCTAAAACTGTTCAGCATTTTCTGTGGGCTATAACTAGGAACTGTAAAGCCACACAGTAGGAGAAAAATGTCAGCACTAAACTGGATTCTCAAGGCTTTCCACAGTTTTGGTTAGCTGCTTTTACGAGTAGCTGGCTAGCCAGGGACAGGACAGATGCAGGTCCAATGCCAAGGACCACTTGAGCTAAACACCTCTTCAGCAGAGGTTTGTTTCGCAAACACCCACAACCAAGGTCTCGTTTTTCAGTTTATTGTACAAAGCAACACAGCACAGTACAAACAACCCCACAGGCAGAGAGGCTCTGTAGCACTGCATACAAGCAGTTCTATGCCACAGGATTTGTGCTACGACCCTCCGTGAGAGGCCCAGAGACATCTGATAGAGGAGCCAGGGCTGTTCAGCTTGCCTGAAACACCACTTCAGGAGACCAGTGGGAGATTTACAGGGTGAAAATGCACAAGCACACCAACATAATTCAAGTCAGACACCAAAGCACATTGTGAAGAGGGCACTTCTGGTGAGGAGTCCCAGGTGTGTTTATGCCTTTGGAAAACGCTGGCTCATGGTGAGGAAAGAAAATGCGCCCGCTGGAAGGTCTCCAAAAGACTGTTCTAAAACCCTCAACACCTTCCTTCTGCCCTGACCTTCCACAGGTAACTCCTCAGGGAATTCCTTTGTGCTGAGTTGGGAAAACAGCCACAGTCACACAGTCCCCAAAAGCAGCTGTGCACAGGACACAAAATCTGCTCAATTACCCAGGACAGCAAGAGAAGTCCAAATTACAGGTTTCCATAGTTTAATTACAAGCCACCTATCCAACGGATGAAGCTCTCCCATTAGGAATGGTTGTTCACACTTTTGGGCAATTAAAGCAACCCAGTCATTATTCTGTTCTACCAAAAGCATAGTTTTGAGTTTTAGTGTCCCTGTCTCAGGTTTGATATTGGTTATTGCCATTTCAGAAACTTAATGACTGCAGGGTTGTTTGGATTTTTTAAGAAACCTACAGAATGTATTTTTTTGCTACCATGTACTGATATGGAAGGATATGCTGCAAGTACAGCAAGGTTGGGCTAAATGTACCCTCTCAATCTTGATTTGCATAGAAAGAATAAACATAGCCAAGAAAACAAAACTTAAGAGTCTACAGAAGTATTTGTCACAGAATAGAGAAATAGTAGGCAGCGAGGCTTTCCTAGCAGTTATCTGGAGCCAGAAAGTAAAAATATTGTTCTTCCTGCTATTAAGATTTAAATAGATATCCAAGTCAATTCTAAAAGCAAGTCAGAGGATGGGAAGAAATATCAGTGTGGGAAGATATTACATAAACTGAGATGCAACTGAAAATAGAAAATTAGGAAAGTACTGTGATCCTCTTCAATCTACAGGTCAAACAGACCCAACTGCCACTATTATCTTAGTTCCCATTATTTGCTTGGGCAGGAAAGAGGGGGCATTTGGGGGAAATCAAGTCTGAATGCCAAACTCCAAGCTCTGCATTTTGAAGGGATATAACCAAGATTTTTAGCAGTTGTGTTCTCACCATTTACTGCCTCAAATATCATCCTATTCCACCTCCTGCCACAGGCAAGGGCACTTTCCACTATCCCAGGCTGCTCAGGGCTTCTTCGAACCTGGTTTTGAACACTTCCAGGGGTGAGGCACCCAATACTTCTCTTGGCCACCTGTGCCAGGGCCTCACCCCCTCACAGCAAACAGAGGGCACTGTGAAGAGAGGGACAGCTCTGGCCAGGCAAGAGCCTTGGTCTCACTTTCCTGTCTGAGGAACAACCTTCACCTTAAGTCTCACACTCAAGAGCATCACAGCAGAGAAACATAATGAAAATATAGCCATGGGTGTTGTTGGGAGCACAAGCACAAAGAAAATGCAAACCCTGAGAATCTCACTAAGGTTGAACAGGTGGAAAATGTTATGTCACAGGATCCAGTTTCTTTCATTGAAGCTGAAGAAGGACTTGCGGCTGTTAGCAGCAGTTTAACCAGGAGGAGTAAAGGCACCCTCAGCAGGGTAGAGGAAGGAAGAGTCGTGCACTTATGCCAGTTTCACTGAAATCCATACAGAAGGAACAAAGAACTAAAAAAAGAAAAAGATAAATATCACAGTAGGAAGAGTAACCACTTTTACATGCTTCCATTAGCTATGCCTAGACACTGAAAACAAAGTAAGAACATCAGAGTAAGGTAACAGAGCAAAGTGTGTGGGGTGTTTTCATTTTTTTTTTTTTATTTTAAAGGTGTCCATATACAAAACCAAGTAGCATGACAGAAAAATAAGAGGAACCAGAAGTACCTGCCCACAAAGGGGATTTCAACATGGTAAAGTTTAACTGAAACACAGTGGGGAAGTGAAACTGAATAGGAGAGGGGCTTGATGCTAAACATTAGGTTGATCTGCTCTTCAATTCTTTATGGTGTTTGTCATATACATAGTTGGGGCAGACATACCTTATTCTGACACAAGTCCTTAAGGGTCGAGGTGAACAACCATAAACAGAAGAACAGAGCTATGCCATAAAAGCTGCTGATATCTTAATGCTGCTGAAGCTAAATGAGCCACAAAAACACTGCAGAGAGTAACTTATTACCACTTTTAGGAACATTGTGCATATGCTGGTCAGGACTCGGGAGGTTCTGTGGAATGAAACATCACTTACACCTCTGAGAATGTGCCAGTTAATTTAAGAAAAAGACTCAACTATATCAAAGTCCCTACCAATTCTGCAATATCAGAGATGCAGATGCCAACAGGCTGGCACTGAGGAAAACAACATCAAGCAAAAGATAAATATGGTTCAGCCTCAACAAGCAGTTCTCAAAGCTATGTAGACAATCCACAGCTATTTCAATAGGAAGGGATTAGTTGTGCCAACTACTGGCTGTTGGTAATTGTCTGCACATTTTTACTTAAGGTAAAATTTATAAGTGAATGTGTATTTTATGAGAATAGTCAGGCTGACAAGTATTGAGTGGCTGTCTACATTAGACATTGTAATGAACAGCTTTATAATCCCTTTACAGGTCCAAACAATCTGATGAAAATCTAAGTTTGACATAAAAAAACAAGGAAAGACGCACAGTTCTTTGTATGAGAAGTTTTATTCATTTTAATAAAATACAGTTTTTAAGAAGAAAACTCACTCAGGAGCCCCTTCAGCCTCCTGAGTATTGCCCTTCCAAAGGAAGGGTTCTGGATGCCTGCTGATCTAAGATCACATTTTGTAAAGTCCAGACAAGCTTAGCCAGACTATCCATTCCTTCATGCCGAGCAGCCATCACAACTGTCATGATTTCCATGGGGAAAGGGCCCAGAGCTCACCAGTGAAGGGTTAACAGCAGACATGTGATGTAAAAGCTTCCCCATTTACTGCTGTGACTGCAGACCAGGTCTGGAAGGACAAGAGTCCCCTGCTATTCCAGGCCTAATGTTCTCAAACTGAAACTGCTCTTTTCTCACTGCGTGGCTGGATATGATGCACAAGTAAAGCGTATTAGGTTTGGTACCACTAAATGACAAGAGATCCAGCTGGAATCAGCACTCAAGACATTATCTTATTCCTCCCCAATTACTTCTAGGCATTTTCTCTATATAAGTCACACTATACACAGTATACTTTCAAAAAAAAAAAAAAGTCAGGCCTATAAATAGCTCCCCACTACTCCCTTCTCCAAAAAGAATTCCATAACTGCACAGCACACACATATATAGCTTTCCATCTGAAGATTTTTGAAAGAAAAAGAAGCGAAGCACCATTACCAAGGGAAACTAATGGTTACTCAGAAAGCAGGCATTAGCTTCTGCCTGACATCTATTCATGCTCAGGTGTCTCCACACTTCAATTCCTTTAAGTTTTATCCTCTTAACTAATTTCAGATCTACCCTGTCTCCAAGCTCTAGTTGACACCAGCTGGATCCCTTGTGTGAGAAGAGAGGGGGAGGCAGCAACTGGACATGAATTGCACTGTCTTCCTCGGAGACATAAGGCAGGTAACTTGACCAAAA